>CAJHQP010009028.1:0-24199 GCA_905132765.1 Moricandia arvensis
GTTCTTTCTAACTTTTCTAATTTTCTATCTCTACTCTTGGTATTATCTATCTTTATTGGGAGTTTGTGAAGAATATCTTTATATAATCCAGATGAAGAGCCTTTGAGTGTTCAATGGAGTGGGTGATGAATCCTAAAATTCACTCAGAAATAGGTTTACGAATACAGAAAATTGATTGATAAGAAAATTCTGACAACCCCGTCCCGCGGACTCAGGTTCAACGGTCCTTCAGGGCACTGACCCTAACCGGTGCACTTGGCGTTACTCGAATCCAAGACCTCACCTTTTAAAAACTCCCTCCAGGATAAGCTGTCCCCAATTGATCTGCAAGTCAATTGTTGACAGCTTGTCATGTGAAATATTTGTTAAATGGTGAGGTTTTGGGTTAATGTAACGGCAAGCGCACCAATAACCTACCTGAGGGAGTCAGTGAGGACTCACAGGTGAGGAGTTAGAGTCGCTTCCCTGCAAGGCTGTGAGGCCTAGGTCCGCGGGATGGGTTGTCATAAAAAAGGATAGATGACCTATCGAGATGATTCGCGATTACCGTACGAGTGAGGCCAAAACACGTGGAAAGGTCGGGTGGTGATTGCATGGTTAGTAAACAATGATTTCGAGCCTTCTGAAGTTAACGCACCAACCGTTGGAATGGGGATGGACCCAGGGGCCGAGTGAGCGAGCGTGGGTGGCCCGTTAGTGGTGGATGGTCGGAGAATTACAAAAACTCTAAGTAAAAGACTAAGTTACGATCAATTATGGAAAATTGGTGTTTTATTGATGATATTCAAGATGAATACAAGGAATGCTCCATAATAATGGAAATCATATGTGATTAAAGTATAATTTTGATATGGAGAACTCAGATCCCTTGTTCTTGGCTCCTCTTTCGTCTTTTATAGGACTCCGTCATATTGTATCGATGACGTGATCTCCGGCGTGGATCGAGTGTCTTTATTCCAGTCTTTAATGTCTTTTTCCTGTTTGCGTAGCATGTTGACTTGTCGAGCTCGAGCGCGTTCAACTCCTCGAGTCCAGGGTGGGCTTTTACCTTTATGGGCCTATGTCCCTTTCACGGGCTCTGATGGTGATTGAATCAAGCTTTATTGCTTTTGGGTCAGGATTTCAGACCATGTCTGGAGCGGAGTGAAACCTATCTCTAACAATTATCTTCCCAGGCCCGTGTGTCTTAGCTCGCTCTCTGAGACTTATGTTAGCTTGACTGATATGGTGCCCTTAAATCACAGTGGTTTGGAGAATTCCAAGCCCCGATTCGAGATATTGATTTGGCGTATATATTACGTGATTCAATTGGTTTGATTTGAGAGAGATTTGTTTTTTCCTCTTTGGATATTGAGCAGTCAAAAAAGTAGTAGTCATTCGTTTTGTTCATCTCGAGGGATTTGAACCTTCGCTTACCTTGCCGTCTTTGCGTCGTTTCAGAGTTGATTCGAGTCCTATGGTTCGAGTATGAATTTGATGCCTCCATTGTATCTTTCTTTTAAGTTTCCGAAAGAAAATATATCTTTTCTCTTTGCATATTTATTTTATTTGTTTGAACTTTATCGCCTATGACTCCCCTATCTAGGAGAAACTCAAAGAGGCCCTTCGTGAAATCTTGTTCCGATGATTCGTCATCTGGTGAATGGCTTCTTGTTGCTTTTTTTGTCAATCGTTTAGTTGGCCATATTGGTTCTTATTCTGCCATAGGGCTGCAGTGGTTTCCAGTAGGAGGAACACTGCAATAGCCTCTTCTTGCGGTGACCCTTTCTCTACTGCCATTGCATCTCTTACAATAGCTGGTTCTATGTTTTTTCATTAGAAAAGATGGAAAGGGGGCAGTTGTGCTAACCTTCATCTTCCTGGCTTCTAATGTCATAACTTTGCGTTGCACGTCGGATATTTAGAGGGATATTTTAGTTGAATTTCCTCCTCCTTCTAGTACCAAATGATGAATCATATATTCACTCAGAAATAAGGTTTTACAAATAAAGGAACTTGATTGACAAGAAAGCTCAGAGAAGAAAGACTAGATTACAATCAACTATGGAAAATAGATGTTTTATTGATAATACTGAAGATGAATACAAGGAATGCTAATAATAATGGAAAGCATATGTGATTAAAGTATAGTTTTGATATGGAGAATT
The DNA here is from genome assembly GCA_905132765.1 of Moricandia arvensis. NCBI lineage: Eukaryota > Viridiplantae > Streptophyta > Magnoliopsida > Brassicales > Brassicaceae > Moricandia > Moricandia arvensis. Next base: position 2,148 of record CAJHQP010009028.1, read on the forward strand.
CGGATTTCTTGTTCTTGGCTCCTCCTTCATCTTTTATAGGTCTCTCTCTGTCATATCGTAACGGTGGTGTGATCTTCGGTGTGGATCGAGCGTTTGTATTGCAGTCTTTAATTTCTTTGATCTCTTTACATTGCGTGTTGACTTTCAAGCTCGAGCGCGTTCAACTCCTCGAGCCAGAGTGGGATTTTACCTTTGTGGGCCTGGGTCCCTTTATTAGGCCTTGATAGTGATCGAATCCAGGGTTTATTGCTTTTGGGTTAGGATCTTGGACTGGATCTGGAGTAGGGTGAAACCCGGCTCCAACAGTGGGCTTAGGTCTTGTATATGTGGTAATCGACAAAAAAAATTTATGGAGGTTGAAGTAACTTTGCTCATGGCCTTGTTTATAATCTCTCTTATGAGGAGTTTAACTACGTTTTCCAGGAATGTGCGTTAGTCGCTAATTTAGAGATTTTAAATTGGGTTGTCTGCGTTCAAATAGACTGGTTCGCTGCGGTCTTTCATTTCATTTGGTCATGGCGGACAAGGTGTTGATGGACTTCCAACCTAAAACCAATTGATGACACATAGATTTTCCCTTCTATCTTATATATTACTAAGAATCCCTTCCAACTACCGATGTGGGGGAATTTGTCTATAATACGTCTCCTGGAGATGATGGCTATTTGAGCGTCAATCTAGGAATTTTTGGACAAAGACCGATGGGCCAACTTTGGGCTACATTGTTGTGGATCGCGTTGGACTGTTTGAATCGGGCTTTGATACCATGTTAAGTTAGATGTGGCTTCCAACCTAAAATAATTGGTTATAAGTGGATTGACCCCATCAATTTCTAATATGTATCCAAAGCATATTAAGATTTTATTAAATACCTGATACAATCAGGTTTTACCCTTAAAAGTATATTGCAAGTGCAGAGTGAAACGCAGTAGTATTTCAGAGATCGAATCCACAAGGACCAAGTTATAATGACTCTTCGAGAGTAGAGTTAATCTAAGACAAAATGAAGGTTGTTTTGTAGTTTCCAGTTGCAAGAATGTAGAAGTAAAAAGCAAAGAACGATGTAAACTTATGAATAAAAAGCGTTAGGTCTCGGGAAATCTCGGGAAACATAGATTGATAAATGTGAAAGTTCAACATGGAATGTATTAAGAACCATTCTAGAACTCAAGTCACTTAATTTGTCTAGTCTACTTTCGCAGTACAAAACCCTATGTATTAGAATCTTAAATACTAACTTCCATTGAATTTCAAATTCTAAACATGCAATAAGAACAAGTTTCATAAGTTCACAAAACTTCATAACAACAACTTCCCATTGGTTATGAATATTTTGCTTATCTAGGTTCATTAAAGCATTTAATCGAACACTTTCGGTGTATTAAAAAACCTATAAATCTGGAACAAGGTGATCAATCCAGTTGATGCACTAAGAACAACGTAGATGAAGAAACCGATAGATTATTCAATATTCTAACAAATCACAATCATCAATCCATGGATTCCTTTGAACCCTAAACCTATATAATAGATTACTCAGACATGGATATAAAAACACATAAAATCACTGAGGAAAACATAATATCAATAGTATTCAAACAAGGGGGTTCAAAATCTTCTCTAGAAACAGAGTATATTATCGTCTCCCCGATGTAACAAATCTCCAGAGAAGTCTCTAATCAAAAGTAACAAGAAGTGTAAACCTAACAATGGCTGATAAATATCCAATGTAGGTGAAAACTCGTGAGGCTCTGTTCCTAGGCGAAAACCGGACCAAAAATAAAAGACAACCAAAATTTCCAATTTTCTCGCGCAAACCGGACTCGGGATCGACCAGAGTGAAGAGAGATCGACCGATCTCCTTAGATCGAGCATAAGATTGACCAGTCTGAAAAGAGAACGACCGATCTCAGCCAAAAACGTCCAAGCTGTTTCACTTTGCTCAGATACTTGCTCTTTGTACCCAAAAATCCTTTCCAACATGTTTTAACCTGAAAAGCCTCAATATACTCCAAAAGTACTCGATAAACAACTCAAAAAAGGTGAGAAACCGACAAAAACAATGTTTATCAACTACCCAGACTTAGGCTTTTGTTTGTCCTTAAACAAAACATAAATCAAAGTATAAGAAAGAGGTCTGAAAACATGGGAACTCACATATCCATTAGAACGTCATCTTACCATTTCCAGTTGCAACCCACATCAAAAAGTACCACTTTAGAAGGTATCACCATGTACTTGACTTTAGCTTAGCAACCAAACCATTTTCAGCCCACAGCTCATAGGATTTGGCCAAATTCACCATCACTGGCCTCCTATTAGAATTGAACGTGCAGTCTCATCGAGGGAGTTTCGATCACATGACACATGAATTCTTACTCATTCAGGTTTCTGATCACACAGACAATCTTATTTACAATTTCTTTCCTCTCTCTTTTTTCACTTCTTTCAGTCAATTTTCCATACCTTGTAGAGTATCATTTTATTTTTACTTTTCTGTCGACTGAGTTTATTGGACATGCTTCCATGAGACACGCGCTCGAATGGTGGTAACCACCAAGCATCCGGTTCACTTCTTTTTCACCTTTATCTTTTTTAGTTCTTTTTTTTTTTGTTTTTTTGTCTTTTTAAGGGAAGAGAGAGGGAAACCATACTCACATAGAATACTCTTTTCAGACCTGAACGAGGAGTCAGATCTAGTGTATACCAAGCCCCAAGACAAGAAAATTATGTATATTAACTTGGAGTTAAGCTTTGGATTCTTCAAACACCCAAACAAGCATGGATGTCATTGGCATATTAATCAACTTTCGCTTTTTTCATGATGTACAATCTTCAGTGAATAACTGAAAGAATGGTCACTGAAACGTTAGTTAGAGTGTTAATTCCAAGAAGTTCATAGTCCCGAACTAAATTTTGACTCAATAACATAGGAGACTCAAGATTCTATAAGAAAAATAAAACAAAATGAACAAACGAGTTAGTAACGATACATACCCTCCCCTATTATTATTTCAAAACGTCTCGATGTGAAAATAAATCAAGACGAAGGTTTTATAAAAGAAAAAAATATGTTTTCTTTTTTTGCAAAGGGACGGTAAAAAAAACTTACCTAACAAGATCGACTAGTGTTGGGACAGTCGATTTATCTTCAGTGTATTGCCCGATCTTTTGCCCATTCACACGCCTGCAGATTGATCGTTCTTGGTAGCTTTGGTCGATCGTCAGCCCATTCGAAAAATTTCTTTGGACGCGTTTCCTTAGTCCGATTAGTAGATCGACCGGTCCAGTTACAAGATCGACCAATCCTTCTTCTTCTTTTTTGAGACCTGAAAAGAAAGAAAATTAAAACCAAAAATCAAAAGTAAAGTAAAATAAAGAAAAATATATACACTTACCAGTGGGTTGCCTCCCACTAAGCACTTGGTTTAAGTAATTTCCTCGACTTTAGAATGGAGATAAACCGGACTGAGTAGATAAACTTGTTCCATAAAAAAGTTCCACAATTGTACATGAAAAAATCTTTCACAACAATTTGTCATTTCTCCTTGAACTCAGATGCAAGTACACTCTAACCTTAGAGAAAGGTTTTGAGATTCCTTTTCAATTCACATCATACTCAACTGAGTCTCCATCAGGTTTTCAGAGGAACCAAAGTCATAGGACCTACCTCAATTCTTTCGCTTTGCACATTGGCTTTGGCATTATGCTGCTTACAGGTTTTCGTGGCACATAACTGAGAATCTCCATCCAGGACTTCTTTATCTTCATTCTACCACTAACCTCTTGTCTAGGATCATCCACAGTGACAGGAGTTCATGTTTTTTGTGCTTTGCTGGTCGGAATTGTCTTATCAAAAGACCTTCTTGTCTATGTTTGGAAATGACACTCGCTTCTTGGGGAGATAAATTATTGCACTCACTGCAGCCATGAATGTTCTCCCAAAAATCAATTGTACAATAGACTCCTCAACAATCTCCAGAAACTGAAAATCAAAATGTACCAGATAATCTCCTACTTGCACAGGGACTTAGGGATTGTACCATATGGCGTGGTTGTGGAGGAGTTAGCAAAGGCAAGAGTCATCTTGGCTTGCTGAATTCTATCAATTTTCAGCCTCTCTGCGATCGCCTTTGACATGACGTTCACACTGCATCCTGAATCACACATAGACTTCTTGAACTCAAAACCAGCTACGAAACATGGAGAAAAACAATTTCCCATGATCTTCAACATTAGGCAACACTCTCAGTAGTGGTGTAGTCAAGGCCTTAGTAAAGAGAGCTTTAATCTCCTCTTGAATCTCTCTATAATTTTTAAAGAACATATACAATGGACAAATATCCCTAGCATCTTCGAATGAGGTCTCAATAGGAAACCTTCTCACTATCTTGTTAAACCCAGCTAGCTTCTCTGCGATAATCGATCCATCAAGTGTTTAAGTAGCATTGGGTATGGATCCTTAGAAATACATGGCGGTCGTTCCACATGAACAAGGTTCCTCGTGTTCAATTTTCTTCTCATTCTCCTTTCCAACTAAGACCAATTACATTCATCTCAAGGATTTTCTTTGTTTTTTTTTTTCTAGAGGAATTTCCTGCAGCTTTTTTATCGCTTCCGTGTTTTGAGCCACTTGTATATCCAATTTATTGACATAATCTTAATGAGACTACAGTATGTTGTTTAATTCCTGATACATGGTGTTTACTTTCTGATTACTGCTGCCAAACCTTATGCTCACATCACTGGATGGTTTTTGCTGATAATCTATCAGCTGCTACATCATCATTTCAAGCTTAGATTCTTGAGCTACTGAACCCGAGTTTCCAGGAGGCTGAAAGTATGCTGAGTTCTTTGGTTGAAAAAAATTAGCTTTGTGATTGACAAAGCCTGTAAATTCCTGAAATAGAGCTCCTTGCCAACATCCTCACATGAGTTCACAGCTCTCTGCATCAACATGTCTATATTTTCATTCAACTCCTCAATCTTCTGAGCTTTCACACTGCTAACTTGTCTTGTTCTGTCATATTCCTGGCAGTGATTACTAGAGCTGGAAGCAAGATTTTGGATCAGTGTGTATGCTTCCTCCTGATTCCTTGTCATTAAATCTCCATTTCTTGCTGCATTGAGAGAATTTTTGACATTCCAGTTTACCCTATCATAAAAGGTGTTGAAGATATGCTCACTCGCGTAGCCATGATGAGGGTAGTCTCTGAGATACTCCTTGAAGCTTTCCCATGCCTCATTAATAGGTTCAGAAGTGTGTTTCTGGAAAATGGTGATCTTACTCCGATGAGTAGTTGTCTTGGACTTTGTGTAGGAGCTGTCCAAGAAGATCGCTCTGGCATTGATCCCATGTGCTGATAGATCCAAAAGAAAGAGATTTCAACAATCTCAATGCTTTATCGCTCAGAGAGAAAGCGAAAAGCTTGCAGCGAAGGTAGTCATAAGAAACTCCATTAAACCTCGTAGTACTGCAGATTTCCTCAAGGTTCTCTATGTGTTCCATTGGAATTTCTGAGAATAATCCATGGAACAAGTGCTGCTTGACCAAAGCGATGATCTGTGGTTTTATCTCAAAATTTTGTCTCTGAACCGAGGGAAGCTGAATCATAGACCTATTCTGGTAGAAGGTATGTGGAGTATTGTAGACTCCGATAAAACGAGGTGGTGGTAATTTTCGTGCAGCAGCAGCATTGGTGACATTCTGCTCTTCTTCGTTCTTAGCCGTATCTTTCTCGTGTACCTTATACACACAAGAAAAAGAAAGAAGATAGCTATAGTACTGAAATTAACGTCTAGACAAAACTCTACTCCTAGAGTCGTAGGTAAGGCAATTGGTCCCCAGCAACGGCGCCAAAAACTTGATACAATCAAGTTTTACCCTTAAAAGTATACTGCAAGTGCACAGTGAAATGCAATAGTATTTCAAGGATCAAATCCACAAAGAGAAAGGTTGCATAACGACTCTTCGAAAGTAGAGTTAAGCTAAGAAAAAATGGAGGTTTTTTGTAGTTTCCAGTTGCACGAAAGTAAAAGTAGAAAGCAAAGAGCGATGTAAACTTATGAATAAAAGCGTTAAGTCTCGAGAAATCTTGGGAAACACAGATTGATAGATGTGAAAGTTAAACAGAAAATGTATTAAGAACCGTTCTATAACCCAAGTCACTTAATTAGACTAATATACTTCCCCAGTACTAAATCCTATGTATTAGAATCTAAATACTAACTTCTGTTGAATTTGGATTCTAAACATGCAATAAGAACAAGTTTGATAAGTTCACAAAACTTCAAAACAGCAAATTCCATTGCTTATAAATATTTTGCTCATCTAGGTTCATTAAGGCAATATAATCGAGCCCTTTCGGTTCATTACACAACCTTGAATCTGGAACAAGGTGATCAATCCAGTTCAGACACTAAGAACAATCTAGATGAAGAAACCTATATATTATTCCATATTCTAACAAATCACAATCATCAATCCATGGATTCCCGTGAACCCTAAACTTAATTAATAGATTACTCATACATGGATATTGAAGCACAAAAAATCACTGAGTAAAACATAATATCAATAAATATCAACTAGGGGGTTCAAAATCTTCTCTAGAAACAGAGTATAATATCGTCTGCCCGATGGAACAAATCTGCTGAGAAGTCTCTAATTAAAAGTAACAAGAAGCGTAAACCTAACAATGGCTGAGAAATATCTAATATAGATAAAACTCGTCAGGCTCGAGTTCGTAGGTGAAAACCGGACCAAAATTTAAAGAAAACCGAAATTTTCTATTTTTCTCGCGAAGAATGAACTCGGGAACGACCTGTAGATCGACCAGAGTGGAGCGAGATCGACCGATCTCCTAGGATCGAGCATAGGGTTGACCAGTCTGAAAAGAGATCGACCGATCTTGGCCAAACGTCCAAATTGCTTCATTTTTCTCAGATCCTTACTTTTTTTACCCAAAAATCAATTCCAACATGTTTTAACCTGAAAAGACTCAATATACTCCAAAATTACTCGATAAACAACTCAAAACAAAGGTGATACCTAGAATAATTAGTAATTACATGAATAATTGACTCAAATACTTAGTCTAATATATATTTTTATTTGTTAATATTAATGTTTATATGTTTGAAGTTGCATTTAAATTTTAGTTATGAATAAATTGTTTTGAATTTCAAACAATGTTGTTGTTTTTTGACATGTAAATAGTGTTTCTTATGTTTAATAAATTGTTAGTTGTTAAATTCAAAAATGTTTCGTTGTGTATAATTTTCATTCGTACAAGGCTTTGGTTTGTCATGAATCATGATATGTTTATTGTTGTCACGTATGGTTTTAACGACAAGTACTCTCGTATGGTTGATAGACGAGTTTCACAAAATTATTTTGAATCAACAATATGGTTTGAGGAAGCTAATACATAATATTTTAAAATATGATTGAAAATAGTAATGGCTCTTTCCCTTGCCTTCATATCTCGATTTCGTTTCTTATTATCAGATCTTTGTATTTTCTTTCCCTTCGGATACAATATTCCCTATACGATCTTGATTCCTCTGGATTTCTCACCTCCATACTCCTTAGATCCCTCTTTTTATCTAGGTAATTTTCTAACCCTTTGATCGTAGAATTCTAGGGTTTAGTCAAATCTTTATTCCTAACTTATCCCCTTAGATTGCTTCGCTTTATTTTTGGTACCCAGATTCGAGATGGAAAAAAGCTTGCTGACAGCATGCATTTTAAGGTTTATGTTCTTATTAATGCAATCTATCAAATTAACCCTACGAACTAGTCTTGCTAAGAGAAGGTCAAATAGCAATACTTAGCGAATCTACAGAGCGCGAGGGCACACAATAGATTAATTATAACTCTAATGATTAACATATGCAAACTATAATCAAGAAATATTATGTTTGTAGCCATGTCCATGTGATGCTACTACCAACTACTTCATATACAGTGTGTATTGTTGGGGTGATTTTGATGTACATATGGTACGTGCCGAATTCCACATGTCTTCCAAATATATTCTTCATAACTTGGACGTTGTTCTTCATCGAGCTCATGACAAGCATCGCTCTCCATCCTAAAGTAAATTTTTTGTATCCATTATTATTTCATAGTTTTGTAATATGGTGTGTGAGTCTCTGGATGTTTTAACTTATTAAAATTTGCTTGTGACTGCAAACACCAACAGGTGAATGCTGGATACTTGACTCCAGCTCTTATGGGACTCTATGTTGTGTTTATTTGCTGGTGTGCCTTTCGAAGGTATGTTATGTTTTCATGCTTTAAACATATTAAGCTTAACATGTAAATGCTCTAAATTACTTGGCCCACTCTCAAATGCTGCATCGAAGCCCTAAAAGGCATACACGTCTATAAGAAGCCTGAACTAGTAGAGCTATATAGTCTTTATTTATATGTGTAAGGAAATAAAGACTGCTTTGCTTTTATTTCCAGTACCCAGATTCGAGATGGAAAATAAACCTAGCTGACAACATGAAGGGTTAAGTTTTATGTTCTTATAATGTAATCTATCAAATTAACCCTACGAACTACTCTTGCTAAGAGAGGTCCAAATTGTTGTACTTAGGGATCGAATCCACAGAGAGAGAGAGGTCACACAATAGTTTTATTATAACTACTACCAACTAATTCATATACAGTGTGTATTGTTGGGGTGATTTTGATGTACATATGGTACGTGCCAGATTCTACATGTCTTCCTAATATTTTCTTCATAACTTGGACGTTGTTCCTCATCCAGCTCATGACAAGCATCGCTCTCCATCCTAAAGTAAATCATTTGTATCCATTATTATTTCGTAGTTGTTTCATATGGTGTGTGACTCTCTGGATGTTTAAGTTATTAAAATTTGTTTTGTGACAGCAACACCAACAGGTGAATGCTGGATACTTGACTCCAACTCTTATGGGACTCTATGTTGTGTTTATCTGCCGGTGTGCCTTTCGAAGGTATGTTATGTTTTCTTGGTTTAACCATATTAAGGTTAACATGTGAATGCTCTAAATTACTTGCCCCACTCTCAAATTCTGCATCAAATCCCAAAAGGCATACACGTCTATAAGAAGCCTGAACTAGTAGGGCTATATAGTCTTTATTTATTTGTTTAAGGAAATAACAACTGCTTCGCTTTTATTTCCGGTACCCAGATTCAAGATGGAAAATAAACCTAGCTTACAACGTGCGGGTTAAGGTTATGTTCTTAATAATGAAATATATCAAATTAACCTTACGAACTACTCTTGCTAAGAGAGGTCATATTTTTGTACTTAAGGATCAAATTCACGGAGAACGAGAGCACACAATAGATTTATTATAACTCTAATTGTTAACATAGGCAAACTAAATCGAGAAATATTATGTTTGTTGCCATGTCTATGTGATGCTACTACCAACTAATTCATATACAATGTGTATTGTTGGGGTGATTTTGATGTACATATGGTACGTGCCAGATTCTACATGTCTTTCCTAATATTTTCTTCATAACTTGGACGTTGTTCCTCATCCAACTCATGACAAGCATCGCTTGCCATCCTAAAGTAATCTTTTGTATCCATTATTATTTCATAGTTGTGTAATATGGTGTGTGAGTCTCTAGATGTTTTAAGTTATTAAAATTTGTTTGTGACTGCAAACACCAACAAGAGAATGCTGGATACTTGACTCCAGCTCTTATGGGACTCTATGTTGTGTTATCTGCTGGTGTTCCTCTTTCGAAGGTATGTTATGTTTTCTTGCTTTAACCATATTAAGCTTAACATGTGAATGATCTAAATTAGTTGGCCCACTCCCAGATGCTGCATCAAAGCCCTAAAAGGCATACACATCTATAAGAAGCCTGAACTAGTATAGCTATATAGTCTTTATTTATTTGTTTAAGGAAATAAAACGGCTTTGCTTTTATTTCCAGTACCCAGATTCGAGATGAAAATTAGACCTAGCTGACAGCATGCGGGTTTAGGTTTATGTTCTTGATAATCTAATGTATCAAATTAATCCTACGAACTATTCTTGCTAAGAGAGGTCAAATTGATGTACTTTGGGATTGAATCCACAGAGAGCGAGAGAACACAATAGATTTATTATAACTCTAATGGATAACATAGGCAACCTATAATCGTGAAATATTATGTTTGTAGCCATGTCCATGTGATGCTACTACCAACTAATTCATATACAATGTGTATTGTTGGGGGTGATTTTGATGTACATATGGTACGTGCCGGATTCTACTTGTCCTCCTAATATATTTTTCATAACTTGGACGTTGTTCTTCATCCAAATCATGACATGCCTCGCTCTCCATCATAAAGTAAACTTTTGTATCCATTATTATTTCATAGTTGTGTAATATGGGGTGTGAGTCTCTGGATGTTTAAGTTATTAAAAATTTGTTTGTGACTGCCAAACACCAACAGGTGAATGCTGGATACTTGACTCCAGCTCTTATGGGACTCTATGTTGTGTTTATCTGCTTGGTTGCCTTTCGAAGGTATGTTATGTTTTCTTGCTTCAACTATATTAAGCTTAACATGTGAATGCTCTAAACTACTTGGCTCACTCTCAAATTCTGTATCGAAGCCGTAAAAGGCCATACATGTCTACAAGAAGCAGGAACTAGTAGAGCTATATAGTCTTTATTTATTTGTTTTAAGGAAAATTTATTGTACATTGGTTTTCTCTAAATGCTGCGTAGTGAACCAGTGGGAAAAAGCTGCAACAGAATCTCACAGCTTCAAGCAGAATGGATTGGCTTATAATCGTTGTAAACTTCTTTCAACGTCCAACACTCTTGTCCTTCTGTTTCATCCAAAAGTAATAAGCTGATTTTGAATGTCATTGTGCATAGTTTTTGTGGTTGATTTACTTGCGATGGTAATTGCAACTTTTTGACGGGAATAGATTCTCAGTGTTTCCAGTTCATGAAATATGTGAATAGTCGAGGAGGAGGAGGAGGAGAAGGAGGAGGAGGAGGAATAAGAAGATGGTGTTCCGTATAGATATGGATTCTTCCATTTTGTATTTTTGGCAGGAGCAATTTACTTTGCTATGCCACTCATCATTTGGAACACACATCAGTCCATGAAAAAATAAAGCTTTTCTCAACAATCACACATGAGTTTTTTTAAGACTATGTAGCCTTAGTATAAAGCTTGAGACTTCAACTTCTAATTTTTTTCCTTGTTCAGGTGGACGATTGATGTGGGATGGACGAGTACTTGGGTACATATTGTAAACGAATGGCTTGCGGTTTGTGTATACAGTAAATACAAATAATTGAGAGATAGTTTGTTGGATTTCATCCTTTAATCACATGATTGGGAGGCAGTTTTGTTCAATAAAATGGTATGACAGTTTGGATGCTGTTGGCTCCAATCATACTGAAGAGCAGAAGGCAAAGGTCAAGTGTATATGAGAGATTTTGGAAACGACAAAGGCTTTTATCGCATATCTCTGACGGATGTAACTGGAACTAATCTTTCTAAGTAGATTGTTGTAGAAACTGTTATACAAATATAGTTATGATATTTATGATACGAATATTATTGTATTTCGTATATGAATTTTGAATATAAGTACCGTATACATTCTCTCTATGAACACACCTCGTAGTAGAGCCTAATACTAGAGTACACTTTAATCCCATTCTATATACTCGATAAAATCCCACCTCTACAATACTTCATGACTAGTATTTATAATAGCTAGGTGGACCAACGGCCTAACTGTCTAACCGAAATGCATAACGGCTTGAACAAACCGTCCCACTTTCAAACCAATATCCGCGCACTTATTCAGCTTCCTCCAGGTCAGCTATCTCTTCTTCAATTCATGTTCTTCCAATCACTGAAGCTTCTGTCTTTTCTCTATTCTTCGATATCGTCCTCACATAACGCTTCAAGGGCCTTATCAATACCCCTCTCGATAAGTTTGAGCTTGTCCTCAAGCTTGAAATCAGGAAACTTACGTCTGATGTCTCTGACTTTCAACCAAGATATCTCATGAATCGGTAAGCCTCTCCAATGAACCAACACTTCAATATTGCTATCTCCATCATAACGAGTACTTATTAAATTCTCTGGTTCCAAAGTGAACTCCTCAGTTTCCAGCTAGCAACGAGGGTAATGTGGCAAATTTGTGGCCTTGTCTTAACACTAGTTTAAGTTGAGAAACATGGAAAACTGGATGAATTTTACTCTCCATATGCAATTGTAAAAAATATGCGACATTGCCAATGCGTTCATTTACCGAAAAAGGACCGTAATACCGAGCAAGAAGCTCATGACAGAAATTCTTGGCTACTGAAGTTTTCCTATAAGGTCGTAAATTCAGAAAGACCGAAGAACCCACCGTGAACTCCAATTCACATTGGTGTTTGTCAGAAGTATCTTTCATCCTAGCTTGTTCTTTCAGTAAGTGTCATTTGCGTCGCGTAATATTGCATCTCGTCCTTCAACAACTGCTCCAACTCAAATTATTAGTAGAACTTGATGAAAACACAACTACTCTAGAGGATCTCTTCCATAAACCATCTTGATTGGTGAAGTATTGGTAGATGTATGATAAGTGTGTTAAAACAATACTCCTGTCTATGAAAGAAAGTTGTGCTATTTCCTTCGGATGGGAAGAGGTAAAACATCTCAAGTAAGACTCCAAGCATCTAATAACCACCTCTATTTGTCCATCACTCTGTGGATGGTACGCTGTACTGAATTTGAGCTTTGTTTTGACTAAACGAAAACATTCCTTCCAAAATTTACTCAAGAAAAACTCGATCACAATCTGAAATTATGGAAGGAGGGAACCATGTAAGCGCACCACCTCTTTCACAAAACACTTCTACCACTGAAAACGCCATTGAAAGGGTGTTTGAGACTCAAAGAAATGACTATATTTGCTTAGCCTGTCCACAACAGACAAGATACACGTTCTTCCATTCAGAAGTTGGCAATCCCTCTATAAAATCCCATAGAGATGTCATAACCAAATTTGAGTTGGAATGGGTGTTGGTTGCAGTAAACCTGATGGACCTCAGCATAGAAGTACTTATCGTGTTTGACACACATGCACTCAGATACGTATTTCTGCACATCCTCTTTCATTTTAGGGCAATGAAATAACCTCTGAATATGTTTGATGGTCTTCAATGTGCCCGAGTGACCACCCGCCAATCCATCATGATACTCTTGCAAGATGAGAAGAATAAACTTGGAAGTTCGAGGTAATATTGAATGCTTCTTATAGAACAGACAAACCATTGATAATAGAATATCCCGGTATGCACCTCTGTCCCTTTCCAATATCTTATGTATTAAACTCTGCAATGTCTCATCCTGATCCTCTTCCTCAAATATGTCCTGCATCTGGAACGTAGATGTGACTGTGATAGCCCCCAACATCATATCCGTATCCTAATTTTCTGTCCAAAGAATTCTTGATAATCCATCTGCAACTTTATTTTCAATTCCAGCCTTATACACAATTTCATTGTCGTAAACAACAGTTTGGTAAGCCATTTTGATAATCCATTGATACTCCTCTCTGATCCAACAAGAATTTTAGGCTTCGTTGGTTTGTATGCACCAAAACTTCCTCCCTATCAGATAGTGGCACAATTTTTGTATTGACAAACACAATGGCCATTAGCTCTCGTTTGCAAATAGCCTTCAGCTGGTCTCTCTCCGTCAAGGCTTTGCTAAAGTAAGCTATTGGCTTCTGTTTTTGCATTAAAACAGCGCCAAAAAAACTAGAGGCGTCTGCTTCCACACAATATTTCTCTAAAAGTTTGGTGAAGTCAATAACGGAGTATAAGCCATTGCTTTCTTCAATTGTTCAAATGCCATTTGAGTTCAACAAAAATTGTCTGTCTTCAACAGATTTGTCAGTGAACGGGCAATTGATCCATACGACTTCACAAACCTTCTGTAATAGCTAGTTAATCCTAAGAACCCTCTCAACTCCTTTACGTCATAGGCACTGGCCAAGAAGTCATTTTTCTTGTCTTTTCTGTATATGTTGCTACCCCTTTAGCCAATATTTTATGCCCCAGATAGTTCACATGTGGTTTACCAAACAAGCATTTCTTCCTGTTGGCGAATAAAGTATATTCTATAAGGGTCGTAAGCACTTTACTCAAGTGGATTTGGTGTTCTTCTTCTGATCTTGCTGTGGATTAATATATCAATCAAAAAACACCAAAAAAATTTCCTCAAAAAGGTTTGAAGAATCGTTCATCAATGCTTGAAATGTAGCAGGCACGTTTGTCAATCCAACGGCATGACCAAGGATTTCTTATTGTCCCTCATGCGTTTCTAAAGGCTGTTTTTTCCCATGTCTTGCCTCCAACATTCTAATTTTGTGATAATCAGAACGCAAGTCTAGATTTGAGAATATCTTTGCCCCTTGTAACTCATCGAGTAATTGATCAACGACTGAGATCGGAAACTTCTCTGTAATCGTTACTTTGTTACTGCTTGATAGTTAATGCATAATCTCCACTTTCTTGTCTTCTTTTTTACTAAAAACACAAGACTCGCAAATGGGCTTCTGCTTTTCATGATAATGTCTGCTGCCAACATCTTTTTTACCATCTTCTCTATTGCTTTCATATGAGCTTGCAGATATCTATAAGATCTTACTGCCACTGTTCCTGCTCCATCTATCAATCTAATAGCATGCTCAAGTCCCCTTATAGGAAGGCAGTTCAGTTGGTTCATCAAACACAGATTTAACCGAGTCTAAAACTGAAACCACAAACGTTGGAATAATTGAGTTGCTCGTTATCTCCAAGGTTGTCAACTGCAAGGCATGGTCTCTCCATTCCACTTCTCTAGTGAATATAGCTGACCCATCTGACTATGTAATGAAGATCACCGTATTGCATGACTCTCCCTTTGTTGCTATGAATGAAAACTCATGTTTCTCCCAATCAACTTTACATTTGCCAAAGGTCCTTAACCATTGTACCCCCAAAATGATGTCTGCACAGCCCGGTTCCAAAATTACAAAGTCTGATACAATTCGAACTGTCAGCAACTGAAGTGGAACCCCTTTACACACTCCGAACCGCTGACTGTAATTCATGTTCCTACCACACCGTTAAATCTTTTGAAACTGTCTCCTTTAGATGAGCTCGTTGAACTTTTTAAGGTGAAATAAAGTTGTGTGTGGCACCACTGTCAATCAACACTACAACCCTAAACTTCCCAGTATTCCCTTCCATTTTGGTAGTTGTCGGTGAAGACCATCACAAAAATAAATACAGAGACATTTCAACAATATCTGTTTGTTGTGCCTTCTTGAGTCTGGTCCACTGCGTCTTGAAATTTCTTCTTCCACTGATTCCATTTCATCTCCTTGTAACACAATGAAGATTTGCAATTGTTTATTTTTGCAAACATGATTTTTGGACCACCTCTCTGAACATTTAAAGCATAATCCATTCCTCTTCTTGTAATCATATTCTGCATCTGATAACTTCACTTGGCTTTGATTGTTATCACTAGTCTTTGTTTACCCGGTGTGTCCCAAGACTTTGGGTTATCCTCTGTAGCAGTCGGTTTAACTTTTCAAATAAGATTACCACTTGGTTGTAATGTCATTAACTATGGTTGAGTCCCCTAACGGTTGCCTCTGAACTCTTGTTGTTTCTCGTTACGAAACACCTTACAGAACTCACTCTCTTCCATCATACTGATTGCCGCAATGTGATCAGGTAATGATTTAGGCTCTTTGTATTTTATCACTTTCTTCATCTCTCTCTTTAAACCGTTAAAAAATATTTCAATCAAGTGTTCTTCTGAAACTCAAACATGTGAAGCCAAATCCTGAGACTCTTTAACATATTCTGCAGCTGTCCCAGTCTCTTGAATCCCAGATAACCTTTTTCCTGGCGTCTTCTCGAAGAATTCAGCAAATCTTTCCAACATTCGTCACTTGAACTCACTCCAATCAACAAACGGTATGTGTCCCACCTCATTTATACCAAATCAATGCATCTTCTTCTAAACTCACTGATACCAAGTCCATTCTCTCTGGATTATAGTGTGTAACTGCAAAAGTAGCGTTCAACTCTAGTTATCCATTCATATGGAATATAGCCTCTGAAAATTGGCATTTCAACCTTTCTCAACAAGCTATCTCTCTTTTAATTTCTCAGTTCTGTAGACCGATAACCTAGCTTCTCGAGCTTCCCTGGTTTGTTCTGAGGAAGACGATAATACCTAAGAGTTAGCGTTGAGTGAGGGAGGATTATTGGAATACATAGGCATCTCCATCGGTCTCTTCTCCAAATTTCTCAAATCTATTTCAACGTCACCTCCATTTCATTCATCCTTCCCGATAAATGTTGTTCCTCTGATTGCATACGATCATCCATAGCTCCAATCTCTGATTCGTAGCTTTTATTCTCACTTTTCAGCAGATTGTATCCTTTGCGGATGTATTCTACTTGTCCATCAAGTCTTGCCACCATATCGTTGAGCTCGAAGATCCTTTGCGTCGGATCGTCGCACCGTTGATCAGATTGTCCTTGCTTCTTCATATTCGATCAAAATCGAGTTAGAACATGATTCTGATTTATTTAAAGTTAGACATGCATGCTCATTAATTTTTTTAATTCTCACGTATTAGATATGATTAAGGAGACAAGGCGATACCGATTTCGGTGGCGACTTTTTCCGAGACGATGGTCCGCTGCTCCATGCAACGCTGGATGGTTGTGAGGCAGTTTCAGGAGAGATGGGAGGAGGAGGCGATAACTGAGATACAAGGGTCGCGAGTTCAATCTTGTCATGAGGTGATTGTAGCGGATGTTGAGGGTCGCCTGGTGCGTTAAGACAAGAATAAATCAGGGTGAGCAGAATGGGGAGCATGTTAATGGAGATTTGTTGGTTGTCGGAAACTGATGCTTCGAAAAAGGTAGTACTCACAGATTTGCCAGAAGTTCCAACCTTTGAGCAAGAGGAAATTAAAGGTTTGAGCTCTTATGCGGAGGTGGTGCGGGATGCTCTTTCTGAGAAAGACTGTTTTATTCTGGAGTTTGTAGTTAAGGATAGCGTGGCAGAGGTCTCAGTACCAGAATAATTGATGGCTGACGTTTAACCATTGTGGAAGTGTTTTGTAGTTTGTTACTTCATGAATGATGAACCACACATTGGTGCTATTCACTCGACGGTGAAAAGGATTTGGCCATCTCTGGGGAAGGTTTCGAAAATCGATGTGAATTTTATTGGTAAGAAAACTGTTCTCTTTCATGTGGAGGACGCACAATTGTGTAGCAGAATAATAAAGAGGAAGTTCTGGCTCCTCCAGACCTCTCAGCTATGCCTCTATGGGTTGATCTGGAAAATGTTCCGGGATATTTTTATTCTAAAAAACGGCTAAGCTTTTTGGCTATAAAAACATGCAAGGTTGTTAAGTCGAAATCCCAACACTGAGTGTTGTGTCAGGTTAGATGTGGATAGAATGTTGGTTGAAGTAGATCTTGACAAGCCTCTATCTTAGAAGAATTGTTTTAAGTCACTAGATGGATTCCCCCCCCCCCCCCCAACTGCTTTGTAGCGTGTGTATGGGGTCGTACTGAGACGGATTGACAAATGGAAAGGTCAATGGTGATATTAAAGATGCCCCAAGAATATGAGTAGTCAAATAACGTTGTAGACTCCGTTGGGAAACAAGTTGTTTCAGAGCTTCATAATGAATTGGAAAATTTTCCAGTGGGTTAAAGAGTGTCTGATGCTACTCTAACTGCAACATCAAAGGATATGAGATTGTACTTAAATAATCTGAGTTCAGGGAAGGATGCAAAGACTTGGGTTACCATTGGGAGTCAAAGTCCTCAAAATACTTCACCACAAAGACAGAAGAATGCAATAGAGGGAGTTATATTTCTAAATGGTTTCTAGATTCTTCAGAATATTCGTGAGGAGGGAAAGATTTCGGAGGAGGATGACGACCTGATATAGATTACGACTCCAGTCAAAACAGTTTCAAATCAGGAAGGTTATGAACAAGCTGATGAGAGAGCAGTGCCAAAAAGGCTGGGTTTGAGTGCTGGTCAGCGATGGCAGGGGAAAGGCAGATCAAGAACTGCAAATACTCGAGGTTTAGTGCAAGCAGTGGTGACTAACCAAAACAAAAGATTTTCGATGTGAGGTATTATTTCACTTTCAAATTAACCTTATTTCCCACTTTTACTTTCTCAAATAATAGGTTCAGTGTAGTACTTAGGGATCGAATCCACAGAAACTCTAGGATTGTACAATATACTTATTGCTTTCGAACTAAAGCTAGATGAATTATAATAATAATAAAAGCGATTTCAAGATTGATTTGGTTTGTGAGGATCAAATTAAGATGATTAGACTTAGGAGAAATTCTCAGGTAGTATTAGATAATGCAAATTAATAGATTGCTAGGGTGTTAATTAAGCATCGTTCTCGAACTCTAGGATTTAGGAGATCTCTCTTGCGCATCTCAACCGAGTGTCGATCGATGTCCATAAGGTGGTATCAATTGACGCTCATTCGAAACAGTATTGGTTTCGCAGTTTGATTGGTTCTCTAAACTTCCAATTCAACTCTTGTTTGTTAATGGTTATTTACATTGTTTAAGATAAGTTTCAGGTTATAACCAAGCTCTCGCTTGCGCTATAGAACCCTAATTTCTGAGATTAAGGTGATAAAGTTCACCTTAGCATTAAGAGCAACTTAAACAAAGAACCAAGAAGATTACCCTAACAATTCTATAAAATCAGCAATACATTAGTACCATTGAATAACACTAAATCTAACAATGAATTACTCAGACATAGCAATAAAGAACATGATTAATGTTTGAATAAATTGCATAGAATAAACTGAGTAAAAGATAAGGAGTTCAAGATCTTCTCTGTACTGATGATCAGATCTCTCTCTCCAATAAATATAGCAAGGTGTTCCAACTATCAACTCTAACACTTTGTGTAAATTAGAAGACAACTCTTCTTAGGTCCTCTAGGCTTTGGTTAAAACTAAGACAAAAACCCTAATAAACAATCTAAATTTCGGCTAGAGACTTGTCTTGCAAATGATTGAACTTCTGGGTAGAACTTGTAATTTTTCAAGCATTCATTAATCTCGCAGTCGACTTGGCTTTCGATCGACGCACAGTGTGTGACGTCGATCGACGGTTCACGCATAAACTGGATCCGACTCTGAGTTTTTGGCTGAGCATCTTAAATGCTCCAAAATAGCCCAAAATCTTCAATGTTTCCGGTGAGTACCTAGACCTGTAAATACTCTAAAATAGTACCAAAATGCAAATAAAAGACTCTAAAATACTCTATATATCATAGGTAGAATAAGTAAAATCCATGGCATATTAACTCCCCCATACTTTTCCTTTTGCTTGTCCTCGAGTAAACAAAGCCTGTTAAAGAGGTTTGAAAAGCGGAGACTCACATAATGTGTAAGTATAACTATCACCCTACTTTGTGCAACCACATCCTATCAAGTCAATAACAAAGGAACTTTATATACCCTATCCTAGTAGAGCAACCAATTCCCATTCTATCAGCAACTTAGCAAATACTAGTTTGACTCACGCCTCTACTGAATTCATTTCCTTGTATAAAATAAAAGTGCAAGCTTTACCCTGGGAGAATCGATCAAAAGACACATGGATTCTTACCCCTGCAATTCAGAACAACCAGGCACAAAGTCTTCTTTGAACCTTTTCTTCCCTCTTTTCTCTCTTCTCTGAATCTTTTTGGATCTCAAACTTAATGGAAAATGATGCTTATACAGTCCATCTTGCCATCTCATATTTCGATTTTTTTTGAATAACAAAGTTGTCGGCGAATTGTGGGGTCATCAGTAATGTACCTATCCGTCGCTTCCAACAATGTGTAATCATTCCTCCAAATTAGAATAATGGGGTCATCGGTAATATACCTACCCCTCTGCATCTCGGGAAGTCATCTCAATCTTTAAGCTTTTAGGTAGATGCTGAAGAGAGAGAGAGAGAGAGAGAGAGTTGGGAACCAGAGGTGCAATGACTTGTTCCTACAGACTTGAAGAAGGAATCTGATCTAGTGTATTTCCAATCTCCAAAGCAAGAAAATAATGTCAAGATTAGTTTTGAAAATCAGCTTCGATTTCTTTAAACTTTCTAAGCAGGTGTGATATGGTGGCATGATGATCCACTTTGGTATCTCTAGTAATCTCTGCAAACAACATTCTAAGAATGGTGCTAAAGTGTGGTTAGTCAATAATAAATTTTGATCATAGTCCTCTTTTTGACTCAGTAAAACTTTTTGGGAAATTTATAGAGATAGCAAAGAAGACTAAAAAACAAATAAATAGTATTAGTGAACCTCCCGCCAGACTTAAATTACGCTGTCTCCAGTGTAATTTTCCCTGGATTTGTTTAAGAAAAAATAAATCATAAGGAAACAATGTTAGAGAAATTCGAATATACCAACTCCGAAAGAAGTATCGATCGCTGGTTATAGGTATATGTCAACCGATGGTAAACCATCACAGTCGACCGATGGTAAACCATCACCGTACCGATGGTAAACCATCACCGTCGACCGATGGGTGAAGCTGATGGTGTCGATCGATGGTGGATTTGAACTGTCCCTTGTACTTTTTCTGTTAATTTTTCATCGATCGATAGAAACACAACGTCGTCGATCGATGATATGCTAATAGACTTGAATCGTGTTGTGCCTACTCTCCAATCTGATAATCTCTCTTTGGGTAGCTATGTAAAACATCCAAGCAAAAATAAATAAATGAGTCTAATCGAAGGGCAAATAAAATAAATAAAATTACGAGCGTAAGTATGAAATGAAATAAGAGACGAAGGAGCAACAAAGAGTCTACTCCTCGTCTAAGGTATCTGATGAGGGTTTTTATTTCACTTACAAATTAACCCTATTTCCCATTTTACTTTATCAAATAAGAGGTTCAGTGTAATAGTTAGGGATCAAATCCACAAAGACTCTAGGATTGAACAATAAATTTATTGCTTTTGAATTAAAGCTGGATGAATATAATAGTAATAATAAAAGCAATTTCAAGATTGGATTTAGTTTGTGAGGATCAAATTAAGAGATTAGACTGAGGGGAAATTCTCAGGTAGGATTAGATACTGTAGATTAATAGATTTCTAGGTTTTAATTAAGCACCATTCTTGAACTCAAACTTAGGGCTTAGCGAGATAGCTCTCGAGCATCTCACTGAGTTTCAATCGATGTTCATGAGTGGTATCGATCGACGCTCATTCTACGAAACAGTACTTGTTACGCCGTTTGATGGGTTGGCAAAATTCCAATTCAACTACTCGTTTGTTGCCTGATTTTTAGTTGTTTAAGATAGGTTAGCATTGTTATACGCAATGCTCCATTCGCTTGCGCCTATAGAACCTTAGTTTCTATAAGATTGAGGTGATCAAGTTCAACTTAGTCATTAGACAACTTAAACATAAACGAACCAAAAAGGATTACCGCTAACAGTTCTTATAAATCAACAATACATTACTACCATTGAATAACCCTAATGCTAACATTAATTACTCCAGACATAGCAATAAGGAAGCATGGTTAAAGTCTCAATAAATCGGCATAGAATAAACTGAGTAAAAAGATAAGGAGTTCAGATCTTTCTCTGTAATGATGATCAGATGCTCTCTCTCTAATAGATGTAGCAAGATGTTCAACTATCACTCTAAACTTTTGTGTACTTAGAAGACAATCCCTTTCATAGTCCTCTAAGCTTAGGTTTAAACTAAGACAGAAAACCTATAAGTAGTACTAAATTTGTCCAGGGACTTGTGCTTGCAAAAGATGGAACTTCTTGAACTGCTTGGTTCGTGCAAGCAGTGGTGAACTACTTAGATTCATAAGCATGGCCTAGAACATTGGTATAAATAGGCTATACTCAACTCATCCCCAGACTTAACATTTTTGCTTGTACTCAAGCAACACAGCCTTCGAAGAAGTTTTGAAAAGCGAAGAATCACTAA
>CAJHQP010009029.1:0-24195 GCA_905132765.1 Moricandia arvensis
ATGATCATTGAGAATGGTATCAACCACCCTGAAAAACTCATAGAGCTTCTTGTTTGTTATCTTAGACTTAATACTGATGAGTATCATGAGATGATCATCAATGTGTTTCATCAGGTGCACAGTGATTTAAATTTGGTGTAGAATAGTAATATCAATCATAATCTTTTCACAAGAGAGAATGCACTAGAGCTTCTAGATGATGTTTAACTCTCACATGAATCAAACCGATCAAAGACAATAATTTAACCAATGTTGTCAAGTTATAGTGAACTGAAAGGACATATACATGTGATGATGAAAAGCAGAAGCAAGACCCAAAATACAATGAACCGACAAGAAAAAGAAACTAAAACAGGTCTGAAGTAGAGATCCTTAAACATAAAACTTCTCACTCAAGAAGTCAGATGTCCAAGCTGTTCTGTAATTGTATTTACATTCCTTGAATCCCACCAAAATTTCTCAGCTTTATCGTCTTTCCTCTCTGATTGAACTTCCTTTTGTTCAGTTGAGCCAGGATTCTCTGTCAACAACTGCTGCCAGAAGACATCATTCACTCCTGCTGCTGGAGGATGAGCAGGAGAAACTGTGTTCTGTTCTTTAGAAGCATCAGGCTCAGAGTTCATGTCAATGGTCCTTGGACAAGGTGGGGACTTGGGATGTGTGTCGATACTTAGATGTATACAAGAAAGAGGAGGGCTTTCAGGGCAAGTAGATGACTCATCCACATCAAGTGTCATCATGCTTCTTGTTTCTTGTGCCGTACTCTCGCTAGAATCCGATACAAGATTCTCCCAAACCGCTATTGATGACTCTAACTCTTCCACCTGATGCTCTCTTGCCTGTGAAGAAGGGCTTGTGGAGCCTTCCTCTCTCACAACAACACATGTTTTGGTTCAACCTTCTCTTCCTCTCGGGTAGACACGGAGAGAGATTCAAAGCAAGCTCTGGTTTCTCCAACACCTGAGAGACAAAAGAAACCATTGTCTTCTGACGCTTCTCCATGTGTTTGTAACTGATCTTTTAGTTTATTAACTTGTTTCTCAAACACTTCTCGTTCCTTTTCTTGTTTATGCAACTCTTCGAGTAACCCTTCTTTCTCCTTAACCAGTCTCTCGATCTGATCATTCATTCTCTGACGCTCTGAATCAGTCAATGAGTTCTGCTGAGCTTGGAGACTCGGTGAAGAGTGGCTGTGAACAGGTTTGCGTCTATGAATGTTCTTCATAAGATGAGGCTGACCTCTCACGAAATCATCATTCGCAAACTCCCATTGCTCAGGATCAGCTTTTCTAAAACCCTACAAAAACAAAAACCTCAACTAAACTAAAGAATGTTCTGTTTAAACAAAAAAGACAGAACAGAACTAAACACTTACATATGTGTTAAGCTGTCGGATAAAGCTTGAGAAGTTGTTGTGCTTGAAGAATCTTGGAAGAAGGTCTCTTGAAAACTCTGGAGGGTTCCAGACAATGAAACTTTTGTTGCTCTGAGGACTCCACGAGACGATTGAATCAGATGAGGAGTCATCAACCATCTCATATGTTTTCGTGAGAAAAGGTGGGAGTGAGCCTCCATGGTTACTCTCATCCATCTCTATAAGCTTTTCAAGAACCAAAGATCAAAACTGTATAAAGCTTCGAACATTAACTAAGTGAGAGACAAAACTCTTTAAACCCACCACTGTTTGGTAATGAAACCAATTAAACAGAAGGTTCCGTCTTGTGGAGAGGAGACTGAAGAAAAGTAGACGAGTCGATTGACCCGGTGCTTGATATAAGAAGAAGAATTTGTCAAAGCTTCCTTCGATTTAATTGGTTAAAAATTAAACGAAATAATTTATGAGGAAAAGGTTTTGATCAAGTGCGTACTAATCACACAACACGACATCTGTTTGAAGAGATTTGGTTTGGTGGAATTTCTATTTATTTATTTTTTCCTTTTTATGAAACTGTGGTCCCATGCAATGAGGTTTGTAATTATATACTTTTTATTATAAAAGTCAATGAAATGTATAAACAGAAAATCATACAGATTTTGTTTGTGTATGTAGAAGCATTTATGACCGTAAGAATATATTGGAAAAGTCTCATTCGAATATACAGATGTTTGATCGAGAAGTTAGGGACGTCTCCGCATAACTTGTTCTTCCACGGGTTTTGGTGTATCACTTTGTAATTTTGTATTTGTTGTGTTAATATAAGGATTTGAATGGTGACTGCGAATTGGTAATATAAACGGTATAAAATTAAAGTGTGAGACGGTTCAACTGTGGTTTGTGCATTTTGGCAGGATAGGTAAGGTTTTGGTAAAATCAGTAGTGCGAAATTGTGTTGATTGGTGAAAATATATATATATATATATATATATATATATATATATATAGTTTACGGTATTTAACAATTAAACAAAATTTAAATAATGTTTAACATATAATTTTTCTGAAGTTCTTTATACTTTTGTTCATTTTAATTATAAATATGAACTAATGTAACTAAGTATTTGAATTACTTATTAATTGTTTATATTAGGCTATGAGCAAATTATCTAGTTCTGAGCTGATCCGAAATAGATATCTGAATGGTACATGATTTTCTATATTCGAATAAATAAATTCGAGCCTAAAAAAGTTATGGATATCCGAAAATATGACTTTTTTATTTGTTCTTTTTCGGAATAAATCCAGAAGTCCAAAATATTGTAAACCAAAACCTTTCAAATATTTTTGACGGTTAGTTTAGTTTGGATTCATAAATATTTAAACTGAAAATAATGATAAATAAATAACTAAAAGAAAAAAAATTACAAAGCCGTAATCAAAAGTTCAAAAACCGCACCATAAATGAACTTACGATGCAACAAATGTGTTTTTTCAAAATTGACTGACCAAACAAAAACTTTTAGAAATTTTTTAGATAAGTGTATTTTTCATTTGAAACATCCCGGAATCGATTTTCTTTTGATTGGTGATACTTTGACAATTTCGCTAATATCATTTAAAATAACTTTTTGAAGGTCTATTTCTATATAACTTTTTTTTAAAAAAAAATAAAGCTATAGAGCAATACTTGACTGGCTTCTTTTCTGGTCCAACCTAATGAATTTATTATTCTAAAAATCATTTTTTTACGCATTGCACTCACATTATCCGTCGGTTAATTACACTGATATATTTAATGAACTAAATTATTAGATATGATTGTCACTAATAACTAGTATTTTATTTCCTTTTAAAATAAGTTTTAATTATTTTAACATAATTTTACTTTTTAAAGAACATAAATAAGAAAATGAAATATTTATAAATATAAAAAAATTTGATTTTTCATATATATAAATATATATTAAATTTTAAAATTTTCAAAAACACATAGATAAAATTAAAGTATATTAAAATTTTGAAAACATATAGTTATATATATATAAGATAACTTCAAAAGACAAATTAAAAATAAAATAATGTGGAAATTCTTTTCTAAAAAATAATTTTATTATAAATATATATTAATAAAATTATAAACAGAAGAATAATTTTTAAAACATAATCTCATCTTCTAATATCAATTTTCACAAAATGTAATAACATAAATAATCTTACAGAACTAAAATTAATACATGAATACTATTAGTGATAGTTATGGTAATTTTTTAATAAACTGTAATTATCTTTTTATTTAAATTTTGTTTTTACAAAGCACATGAATTATAAAATTAAATATTTATAAAATATAAGCATATAGATTACATAGATATATATAGGGGAAATCTTACTTTTACCTTCCATTTAGTAACCATTATTTATGTTTACCTTCTCTAAATGGATATTTTCGAAAACACATATGTGTGAGATTTCATTAAAGAGGCAAAAAACGTTTATGCCTTTAATTTATAAATATTAATAATTATTTAAATAAATAATATATATATATATATATATATAAATATATTTTTGTAAGTTTTCGAATTATACCTTTTCGAATTCAAAAATTTGTATAATTTTTTTGTTGAAATGTTTTTCGATTTTTTCACACTTTAAAAAAAAATAAAAAATGCTTTTCAAAGTTACTTTTGAAATTTTTTTTTTAATTTTAAGTATTTATTTATATTTTTATTAAAAATTTAAACATTACCCTCCAAAATCATACCCCTCAAATCTACACACTAAGTATAGATTAGTTAACCATAAGATTATAAGTGTCTATTTACCTCTTTAAAACCAAAGGTAAATGTAATTAAGGTAAAAATGAAAAAGTGTACTAATAAAGTGATAGTTTTAGTAATTTTTCACACACACGTATATATATTTATATACATAAACTAATTTTATTTTTATTTTTCTTTATATTTTTCCAAGAAACATTCACACAAAAAAATGTCTCTAAATTTTAAAAATATAAAGACGTATATTTCATATGTCAAATTATACATCTTACAAAATATATTTATTAACCTAAGCAAAAACTGAACAAAATTTGATTAACAAGATTGTTTATACTATATGAATTCTGTTATTAAGTGGTGACTAAAGGTGTTCAAGTAAGGTCGTGACCTACACTTTCTTCTCTTCGTTATATAAAAAACGCGACTGCTCTGTACAACTTAATATAGCTATTACGCTAATCCGGAATACGAGATCGTTTCCGAAAGAACTATTTCCAAATACAGTAGGCATAGGAAGAGACTGAAACAAAGGTTGTTGCTTCTCTGATTCCAAATCTTTTGAGCCCCTAATTGCGTTTCATGACAAGTTTCCGGTAGATATGTTTGTTAACTGCACTTCATAGTCTTGTTAACTCTCAATCGATATGAACGGAGATGGGTTCGCGTGAGAATCATGGAGTACGTCTGTACACGGTTTTGGATGGACCGGTTGTTGTTATCTAAACTGAAATAAAACAAACCAACAAAAATTAGATTTCAATGGAAAACTCGAGCAGTCTTGGCTAAAACGTCTTGGCTAAAACGTCTGCAGTCTTGTTTTGAGCCTTTGGAACATTAATGATTTTGAAGTTTTGAAACTGTTCTTTAGTAATTTTAATTTTTGCTAATTCCGTGGAGAAGCTTGGCGAGGTTCTTGGAACCTTAATCATAGATATTAAATTCTTGCAATCTTTTTCAAAGTAGTGACACGAAGTGTATTGAGATATATTCTTCATAGTTCAGATGAGAGCTTCTAGTTCATAGTGTTACGGAGACAGCTTCTCTCATAGTTCCTCAAACTACAGGAGTTGCTCTTTTCCATTATCATCCATCCTACCCATTCGTAACCACTATACTATGATTATTTGTCCAAGAACCATCTACCAGACAAATACTACATGAGCATACGTCTAACTTGGGTCTTTTGTGGTGGAACTCGGAACACACCATCACTTATTGTTGAGTTTGCTTCAAACCAAGTATTACATGATGAATTCTCTTATATATTAAAAAACACATTACAATATTTGAGGTATGACATATGTCGTCATGAGAATTATTTTTATAGTCTTTTAAAAATAAGTTAGTTCATTTAAATATAAACTATAGTTTTCATTAAACTAACCATAAAATTTCTTATTATCTAAAAAGTTATTCGATATTATTTCCTTAAATAAAACCTAAGGAATTATCAATGTGATTAAAGTATTATATATATATATATATATATATATATATATATATATATGACAATTAGTAAATTTCAATAATAAAGATTTCATATCAATTTGTAGAACAAAACTCAAGGGGTGAACTTTTAAATTCACTCATCTCTAGTAACCAATTAAAATGACATATAACTTAATGAATAAAAATATTAAATATATTTTTCAAAAATAAAAATAGCTGAAAAAAAATAACGACAATTTTAACGACGTTAACGCCACCAACTAAACCTTAAATCCAAACTCTAGATCCTAAACACAAACCCTACACACTAAACCCTAGACAATATACCCTAAACTCAAACCTTAGACCCTACCCAAACTCTAGACCCTAGACCCTATACCCTAACTCAAACTGTACACCATAAACTCAAACCCTAGACCATAAAACCAAACCCTATACCTTAAACCAGAATCTTATACCCTAAATTCAAACCTTAGATTCTAAATTCAAACTGTAAATCTTAAACCCAAATCTTATATCCTAAATGTTTGGGTTAATGTTGATGGTATTCCTTTAGAGTTTATGGTTAGGATTTAAGGTTTGAATTAGAATCTAGGATTTGGGTTTAAGATTTAAGGTTTATAGTTTGGGTTTAGGATCTAGGGTTTCGGTTCAGGATCTAAAGTTTGGGTTTATGATTCATGGTCTAGGGTTTGGGTTTAGGGTATAGAGTTTGGGTTATGTCTAGAGTTTGGGTTTAGGGCGTAAGGTTTGGGTTTAAGATTTAAGGTTTGAGTTTAGGTTTTAGAATTTGAGTTTAAGATTTATGGTTTGGATTTAGGTCTAGGGCTTGGAATTAAGGTTTAGCTGCCGCCGTTAAAATTGACGTTATTTTTTAACTATTCTATAAAAAAGTATATAATATTTTTTATTTATAATCTATGTGTCAATTTAATTAATTATTAGATATGAAGTAAATTTAAAGATTCATCTTAGTAGGTGGACCTAACTTTTTTTCTTAATCGCTCTCTGCATCCTTTTTCCCGCCTGCGAATTTCATTTTACTTTAATCTCCCGGTTAGTTTTACAGGGATGGGTTTACGAGGCAATCTATTACATATAGAGCACAAGTTTTTAACCATTTGACCTTCTCTTATCTCACCAAATTTCCAAGGTAATGTTTCTTATTTCCCATCCTGATTGGTATTCTAATAAGTTCATGGTTATATCGATAGATATGGAGTTTAGGAAACTGCTTATGATAAAACTATTGTCTTATTTGTTTACTAGTTATTATTACTAATGGTTAAATGGCGTTTTTTCAGGAACCTATATCAAGTTGAAGATGCTCTATATTGGAGTACTGTCATGCGAAACATGTACCTCGATCATGTCCCACCCTCTCAAGATGCAAGACAAGCTGCACCCTCTAATAACACCTTTGAAGCCTAACATGGTATTTGTATGAATTTTTTTGTTTGTAAAATATGTTCTATGGTTTTTCGGATGTGGTTTAAAAAATTCACTATTTAAATTTTCTTACGAGTTTTTCTTTATGTTTTCTGGATGTTGTAAGATATTGTGGTTTGTAAAATATTTTATGTTTCCATCAAAGTCAAAATTTTTTGATATATTATTTTATGTTTCAATGCATCGTTTTTCACTTTCAAATAAACGTGATAATTTTTACCCAAAAAGTGATAATTAGGCCACAATTTTTCCCCGCAATCAAACTCTATTATTTTTGACGTCTTCATTCTCGGATACACCTCAGTTATTTTGTTAAACCATATTCATCGGTGCAGCCTCGGTATTTACTGATCCATTTCCAAGAAACTAAACCGATTACCTACCAACCCCAGACTGACAACTTTGTCACCTCAGAAAACCATCGGAAATTATCGAGAACCACCACTTGACCGACAAATCTTTTTTACCTCAGAAAAGCATAGGAAATTACTGAAAACCAGTTCCGACAACATTCCCGACATATGATCTCTTCGGTTAGTTCCAACAATTGACCGATGACTAGTCATTCCCGAATCTCAAACTCCGACGTCTTGTGGTTCTCGGAAACACATCGGACTTAGTCAATTCCGACGAAATACCCATAAATGTTACCGTCAGTATTTGGTACTCTTTCTTGTAGTGGTGGGGGATTCCATTTTAGATAAAACAATGTTATTACCAGTGGGATATTCAAGTAACATATTGAAGTCAAATTGAACTTTTATAATCATTTGAACGTGAAACTTATCAGCAACAGCAATATGTCTTTGAACATATATATCTTTTAAAGATAACAGAAAACTGGATTAGGTTGGAAGACCAAAGATGTGCTTGTAGTATCTCCAAGTCATACGTAACCAATACGAAAGTCAACGAACAATGACGACCACATGTGCCTGATATCTTTAACTGACGTGAGAATATGAATTTGGATCGCAAGTACTTTGTGTTCAACGCAATTGTACCAAGTAATATCGACTTCAGTATGCACACATTGGATTTTATGTCATATACAAAATATCACTGAATTGCATAGTGGATCCAATTTGATGTACAATTATTCTTAATGAGCTAAAAAGTAGGCCCATATCTAGATGCAATTATATTCAACCGACCTTCTTCCTACCAAAACCAAACCCTTTATAAGTTCTTCGCCGCTCTTTTCTCTCGAGGTCACGCCACCCTCTCGACAGATATCTCTTAGAGCATACTTTTAGTAGCGTAAGTTTCTTGTTGGTTCCTTTTGAATCTTAACTATGTTCAAATAAAGAGAGATTGATATATATATTATGCGTAAGTTTCTTGTTGGTTCCTTTGAATCTTAACTATGTTCAAATAAAGAGAGATTGGCAGATATATATATATATATATATATATATATATAATATATATATATATATATATATATATATATTTGGTCATCACCTTCTTCGTAGCCGGTTTAGGGTTTTCGCCGTGGTAGCATATCAGTTTTCTATAGTTCTTGCAGTTTCTTCATGGTCTTAACTAGTTTATCAGATTAAGTTTTTCTAAGTATATATATATTTCTTTACGCGATTCTTATATAATTAATTTTTTTTTGTAAGAGAATTCTTCTATAATTATTATATCATCTTTTTGTTCATCTCGATTGCTTGACGCTTTTTGTAATGATTTTTTTTGTTCTTTTTATTTTTGGAAATTATGTTTTGCATTGTTTTGAAAGATTTTTCGTGTTATGCTGAAAATATATAGGATGGATTTATGCCTAATAGTGTTACCTATGATATTTCGGTTAGGGTTAATATTTTGTTTGTTCTCTATTTGGTTTAACGTTTGTATTTATTTTTTACATTTTCAGAATGATAACTGCATTTTCATGGATACCGAAAGGGGCTGCAAAGGCGACACCCGATCGTGCTGAACTTCCTTCGAAGGAGGAAATCGAAAAGCTCAAGGAGAGTTTTGAACAAGTTTACAGTGAGGAAGAAGAAGAAGATGCTGAGGAAGAAGAAGAGAATGGTGAAGTAGCTCACGCGAAAACAGTAGCAGAAGCCTTGGAAAAATCTTCCAATAGCAATAATGCTTCTTCTTCAATGGAGGTTAATGACTTAAATGATGATTGGATGAAAGAACTAGACATGGATAATTATGATGAAGAAGATGATGGTAAGTTGGCTGATAATACTTTTAACTAAAAACCATTGAAAGTAGATGAATTTTGTTTTATAAGTAGATGCAATGCTCATTGTTGTGTGTTCGATTCAGGAATTGAAATTTTTAGCTCTGGGAATGGAGGTCTTTATTATAAGAGTAATGAGAAGGATCCATATCTCATGAATGATGATGTATAAGCTCATATCATTATCTCTTATTTTCATGGAATCTTATCATATTTTTGTACATACAAATAGTATATATATGTGTTCTTCAGGATAGTGATGACTCAGATGAAGATGAGGACCAGACAATCTTACCAACCAAGTCAATGATTGTCTGCGCTAAGACGAACGACAAAGATGCTAGCTCTCTTGACGTTTGTCATATTCTTCTAGCAATTTTATTTATTTATTTTTGTTAACATATACGACATGGAGCTTAAATATGAATGCATGAACAGGTTTGTGTATGTGAGGAAACATCGAATGGTTATCAAAATATTTATAGTCGTGGCGATATATTCGAATTGCCAGCAGTTCCATTGTGTACTGCTTGGCTTGATTGTCCACTTAAAGGAGGAGAAAAAGGTTAGTGAGATGTATCAATCAGAGTATTATATCAACCATCCAAAATATTGGATTGTTCATTGTGTTATGTAAGATGATTACATCATTTGAATCTGTATTTGTTTCCTTTTGCTTTTTGTATTGGCAGGAAATTTTTTAGCTGTTGGTTTGTGTAAGAAGCCCATGATAGAGATATGGGATCTTGACGTTGTATGTAAATTAAACTGTACTTTTGCATATATTTGTTTCTGATTAATCGTGAGACCTAATTGTAATTCATGTTGTTTTTAATGCCTCAGAAAGGCGAGGTGTTACCTTGTGCACAGCTAGGAGGAAAAAGAGAAGGGGTGAGTAAAATTTTAATTTTGGAATGATTGTAGCAAGAAAACAAATGTATCCGTTAATTTAATTTTCCGGTATTTTTGTTTTAGAATTACAAAAAAGGTAGCCACACTAGATCGGTTTCTTGGGTCTTGCTTGGAATAAGGAGTTTCGGTATGTCCCATGATTGATTATACATCTTCATATTTGTCTTCTTTATAGAGTTATCTGATTTTTTCATGTTTATTTTCTTGGGAAAAAAAAAGAAACACTCTTGCTAGTTCTAGTGCTGACAAAAAGGTTAAGTTTGGGATGATGGCTACTGAAACATGTGTGATTACTATGGAGCATCACACAAAGGAGGTAAGAACATGACTTGTAGAATGAAGTAAGCTTCTTAGTTCATTTTCATATACTCTTATGGGTTTATTGTCTTGTATGCTTCACAGGTTCAAGCGGTTGCATGGAACCATTACGCTCCAGAAGTGCTTCTTAGTGGGTCGTTTGATCAAACTGTTGTATTGGTAAGTGTTTTAACTTTTAAGTCATTACCTATATATTAAAAAAGTTTTTCAGTGGTATAATTGGATGTCAAAGACATTCATTAATTAATATATATACTGGTTTAGTTACTTTGTGTATATTTATTTATAAATGTTTTCAGAAAGACGGAAGAAAACCTTCACACTCGGGTTTCAAATGGTCAGTCATGTCCAAAGTAGAAAGCTTGGCCTGGGATCCACGTAGTGAACACTCTTTTGGTGGTGCGTTACATTTTAAATATTTTATATATTTTCTTTTTAAGGACTTATTTATTTTCATTTGTTTTTCTTTTTATAGGTAAGTCTTGAAAATGGAACTGTAAAAGGTTTCGATGTACGTCAAGCCTCAAATTCATCTTCTGATTTAAAACCAAGTTTCACTCTCCAAGCACATCACAAATCAACCACCTGCATCTCATACAACATTTCAGCGCCTAATGTAAGTAAACTATTAGTATATCCCCTATTTATTAGATGTCAGCCAAGATTTACAGTATAAGAATTTAATGGTATCAAAATCTCATAGTGTAGTGGTTTTATGACAAGTTTTTTCATATTTTATACGTTCAGTTTGATCCGAAAAATTTGGATAACCACAATTTCATAGAAAAAAAAATCATAGATACTAAAATTTCCAACTTCTCATATATCTATTAACTTTGTTTTTTGGATTAATTAACAGCTTTTGGCAACGGGATCTATGGATAAAACAGTCAAGCTTTGGATCTTTCAGACAACAAGCCTTCATGCATTGCTTCTCACATACCAAACGCCGTAAGAACCAATCAACCAATAAAATATAATTTATTTCACTTATCTAAACTTGATTCTTATGACTCGAAACTTTTGATGTCACGCAGGGAAGCTTATTTTCGATAGATTTTTCTCCGGATAATCCTTTCTTACTCGCTATGGGTGGCACAAGGGAGGATCTAAAAGTTTGGGACACACTTTCTGACCCAAATGTCTCCCGTAGATACGGAAGCAGCCGAGTCCGACATAATGGTCTATTGAAGCTGTGATTAAACGTTAGATTCGAACACACTCAACCCAAATTTGGTAGTTTCTTTTCATTTAGGTTGGTTTTGTTTTTCTTATTTGAACAACTTGTATGAAAAACTGAGCTCCAATTAGTAATGCAGCTCTCTTGTTTTGAAGCCCTTATTCTTCCATCTTAAATATATAACTGAACTCCACATATTACATACAATTTTCTTACAAGTTAGTTTATGAAACTAACATTTACCCAATAACCCTCACACCACAACCTAATTAAAGAGCGGCGTTTAGTCTCCGTCACATCAAAGCAACGCTGCAACGGTGTTAACCCAAGCTTTGCTTCAATTGTATTTTCTCCCTTTTTTCATATTTGACGTTTTAAAAGAATTTTTTTATTTCAAATTATTTGACTTTTTCAATTTTTGTGTAAAATTTATTAATAATTAATGTTAGATGACTAATGATATTATAGCTTCTATTTTATTATTGGTTAAATTATATTTATATAAATAATAATGATGTTTTGTCTAGAAAATGATGAAAAAGTTAAATATTTCTTAATTTATGTGCATAATTCTAAAACGCAAATATAAAAACGGAAGGAGTAGTATTTTTAACAGTATAAAAGGTCTTCTTTGCAAGTTTTAAAATTTAAGGTTTATCAAACAATGCATTAAAAATTTCAGGGGTTTTTATGCATTTTCCCTTCTTCTTCTTCGTCGTTGTCGTGAAGCGCCGCTACACCTCTCACTCTCCATAATCTTCAGAAAGCAATTCTTCCGATTGTTAAACCCTAAAACTCAATACCCTTCGTTCTTATCTCTATCTCAAGCAAGTAAGTAAGTTATGTTTGATTCCTTCTCAAAGGTCTTAGCTTTATTGCCATGTCGTGAATGGCCAAACCCAAGTTATGAAATTGATTATGTTGCTTTGATCTAATGACGTAAAGAACATTACTTTCGAGGTGCCCTTTACCAACTAACCGGTTTGATTTTCAATAGTGTGATGAAAGTTTGATTCTTTCAATGATTACTATTAACCCAATGATTATCCTCTCTCTGATTCAAAGTTTGTCATTTTGCAGAATGATAACTGCACTTTCATGGATTCCAAAAGGGTCTTTAAAACCTGTTCCTGATGCTGCTGAACCTCCTTCAAAGGAAGAGATCAAAGAGCTCATTGAGAGTGGAGCCTTCTCTGCAAGGTGAGTTCTTGTTTTTTTTTTGCCGTTTAGGTAATGAGAAGACGATGATATGAAGTTGGTTATGTTCTTGTAACAGCGTGGATGGTAGTAACGGAGGATTGAAGAAGAGATAGAAGAAGAAGAGATTAGTGAAGTTGATCATGCCAAGGCTGTGGCAGAAGCTTTTGGTAAGTCTTCCAAAAGCAAGAACGTTTCTTCTTCTATGGAGGTTGATGAGGTTGCTACTGGAATGAAAGAACTCGACATGGATAATTACGATGAAGAGGATGATGTACGTTTTTCCTCGGTTTAGTTTTTTTTTTATGTTGTTTGTTCTGCAATTTATGGTGTTGTGTGATTGGACTTAGGAATTGAACTCTTCAGCTCTGGGCGTGGGGATCTTTATTATCCAAGTAATGAGTTGGATCCATATCTGAAAGATGCTGCTGTAAGTTACATCACTGTTTCTGTTTAAAATGAAAACTTG
Organism: Moricandia arvensis; assembly: GCA_905132765.1. Lineage (NCBI taxonomy): Eukaryota > Viridiplantae > Streptophyta > Magnoliopsida > Brassicales > Brassicaceae > Moricandia > Moricandia arvensis. The sequence continues at coordinate 13,333 of CAJHQP010009029.1, forward strand.
TTGTGGGTGAAAGGTTTTGTATAAAAGTTAATCTTTTTAGGATGATGATGATGATGAAGAGGATATTGATGATACTACGATCAAGCCAACAGATTCAGTGATTATCTGCGCTAGGAATGAAGATGAAGTCAGCCATCTAGAGGTGAATGGTCAATATCTTTCTCGCTTCTCTAGGTTAAATGTTAAAGATTGGACCTCATATGAAAGCTATATGTTATTGTCAGGTTTATGTGTACGAGGAACCATCTGATGGCTCTCCAAAACATGTATGTTCATCATCACATCATTATACCGGAGTTTCCCTTGTGTACTGCCTGGATGGATTGTCCTCTAAAAGGAGGAGAGAAAGGTTGGTGTACAGTTTTGTTATACATCTAATATGCAGCAGGGAATATCATTTAACTGTCTTTTGTTTTACGTACTGGCAGGCAATTTTGTAGCCATTGGCTCAAAGGAAACGCCAACAATAGAGATATGGGATCTTGATGTTGTAAGTACAAGTAACTATCCTTGTATGTTTGCTGTTATCTGTTAATAGAATGGTAATAAGGTTATTGTAATGGTTTTAGAGGGACGAGGTGCTACCTTGTGTACAACTGGGAGGAATAGAGGAGATGGAGATTATTAAGAAAAAGAAGAGCAAGAAAGGGAAGAGTAAGAAGCAGGTGTGGCACATCAAACTCGTCTGTTCTTCTAAAGTTCATGTCAGAGTCATTTGTTTAATTTGTGGTCTTTATTTTTTTCTCTTTTTAGAATACAAAGAAGGTAGCCACACTGATTCAGTACTTGGTCTTTCTTGGAACAAGGAGTTTCGGTATGTTTAAGCTATACTAATGCCTATGAATTTATTACTCTGTAGAGTGTCTGATTATCTTTTGAATTTTATTGGGTGGAAAGGAATATACTTGCTAGTGCTAGTGCTGACAGAAAGGTGAAGGTTTGGGATGTGGCTACTGGAACATGTAAGATTACTATGGAGCATCACACAAAGGAGGTAAGAACATGACTCAGTAGAATGATAAACTCCTTAGTTCAGTTGCATATATTCTCATGGTCTATTGTTTTTTTTTTTATGGTTAACAGGTTCAAGCAGTTGCTTGGAATCATTATGCACCAGAAGTGCTTCTTAGTGGGTCGTTTGATCAGACTGTTGTATTGGTAACTGCTTTCTTCCATGTTTTTTTTCTCATGTTTCAATCTTTTACTGACAATTACATTAATATGAGTTTGTATATTATGTTGCAGAAAGATGGAAGACAACCTTCACACTCGGGTTTCAAATGGTCTGTCATGTCTGATGTCGAAAGCTTAGCTTGGGATCCCCACTGTGAACACTCCTTTGTGGTGAACTACACTTACCTTTGCTCCTTTACTGATGTTATATCAGTTGTAAACATTTTTTTACTAATTAACCGTTTCTCTTAGGTAAGTCTTGAAGATGGAACCGTGAAAGGTTTTGATATACGCGCCGCACAGTCAGGTTTCAGATTCTGATCTCAGACCAAGTTTCACTATCCAAGCACAATGACAAGACAAAGGAGTCTCCTCCATCTCATACAACACTTCTGCAACCAATGTACCTCTATCTCTCTTTGTTACTGTCTCTAAAGCATGATTTTGTATTCAGTTCTCACCATTGATAATCTGTGATCAACAGCTTTGGCTACGGGTTCTATGGATAAAACTGTAAAACTTTGGGATCTTACAAACAATGAGCCTTCATGCATTGCTTCACACAAACCAAAGCTGTAAGAACTAATCAGCATTAACTCCGTTTTGCTCCCTGAATAGTTTCTGCATCTTGATTCCTAATTATTGTGATGTTGTCATCAGGGAGCTTGTATTCTCCATTTCCTTCTCAGTGGACAACCCTTTCTTGCTTGCTATTGGTGGCTCAAAGGGAGAACTACATGTGAGTAGAGATTGCTACTACTTACTGTTTTTATTAGTGAATATAACTTTTGTCTGTGTTGGTAGGTTTGGGACACACTGTTGGACGCTAATGTATCTCGCAAATATGGGAGAAATCATCTTGAAAAAAACCCATAAGGTTCACGTGTTTCGTTGAAGCTGTAATGGTCGTTTGATTCAGTCACACTCATGCCAAAAGTTTCGGAGTCTTTTTTTTTTTGGAAAAATTGGAAATATAGGCCAAAACTGTTGTTTGCCCTTATAGGATAATATCAAAATTAATGAAATAAATAGTTTTTTCAAAATTAATGAAATAAACTATAAAATAGAAATATTGCAAGAAATACATATATTAATATAGTAGTATTTTTGGATTCTTAAACTAGTAAAACAAAAAAAAATTAATTTTATTCAACGGACAGTAGATTTTATATGCTACTGAAAATGATATGGTGGAAATTGAATTTCATGTTTGAATAAAAAGGTTACATATTTTCAAAGTTTTCTAAATTTATTTTGAATGCATATTATATCTAGCAATCTAAAATAGTTGGAATATGAAATCTACAAATAATTCAATGTTCTGAGATGAGTAGAATTTGATTTCAAATACCTTATCTTATTTTTACATTGTGTAAAATATGTTATCTGTGAATAACTTTGATTAAATCTTCAAAAGTATGGAAAGTGTAACTATAAAAATATATGCAAATCATTTATATTTTCATATATAATATAATCAATTCTCTTTAACGAAAACAGAAAAAAACAAAAAAAATCAAAATTTAACCTTTGTTCTTCCTTCTAACCTAAGTTTTCAAAATTTAAGTTTAGCATTAGCTTATTCCGTGAAAGGGAGAGAGAAGGGAATTAGTTTTAGTTAAAGTTTATATACATGGTTTGGTTTGTTTTGGTTTTAATCAGACCCGGTATCATGAGCTTACGATGAATCCAAGAAGTTTGGGACATGTAATTTTGTATAATTGCTAGAGAGGAATTTGGATATACAAAGCGCCTCCAGTTCTTGGTGGCGGTTGCGGGTGCATAAGTTTATAACACTGTTTAGGTATACAGACAAGCATTAACGAGAGATAACAAAAAGTGGTTCGTTTTTAACGGCCTCGCCAAACGGTAATAATAAGAAAGAGTTTGTAACAGAAATTTTCTTATCCACATCTAACATAAAACCATCAGTAAAGTATATATTCATAGCTGGTTTAGTGATAGGAAACTAAACAAAGTGTTAACCAATGATTAGCTAAAAGAGAACTTAACCATATGATTGAACACATACATTATAATTTCACTAGCCTTTGACCCCGCACGCCCGCACGGATGTTATTTTTATAAATGTCAAATATTTAAGAGATTTGTTTGATATAATTGTATATATGACTGGAACTTAATATTTGATATCCGTTATCCGATCTGGGATCCCATCCGGCTCGAAAAAAGGGATATTCGGGGATCTTGATAGTGATTTTACGGATTCAACTAATCCAGTACAAAATTCGGATAGTAAATTTTGGTTTGGATATCCGGATCCGGATATTAATATTTAAAATTAATTATAGTTATCTATGTATATTATATATACTTTTATATAAAATAACTAAAATTTTAATTTCATTATTTAATGATTGTTAAAGCTTTTTAAAATAATAATTTTAAATAGACTAAATATATGGTTAATAGTTAGTTTTTTATTTATTTTTAATAAAAACAGATCCGGAATCCGCGTGTATTCAGATTTTATTCTGAATATCCTAACCCGAATATCCGGATCCGAATAACAATTTTACGAATCCGACGAATGCATATCGAATCCGTATATCTAAAATACCTCGCGATATTCATCCATCCTAGACCTAATTATGTATTATGTATATATGGTGATTAAAATTTTTAAAAATTTTAATTACATATGTTTATCTTATTAGCAATATATATATATACTTATCGTATAAATGACATAATACATTGTATTTGTTGTATATATAACTATTTATCATAAATATTAGTATGCTATTTAGTCATTAAATTTGCTATGGAAAGTACATGATTTTGTTACTGTAAATGATAAGTGAGAGTATAATAAAAAATATTAACATATGTATCCTTTATAGTTCAAATGATGTTGAGTAGCTTATATGAATAAATAAAACTAATGTTAGGGCTAGAATATATGCTATAATTTCTGTTTTTATTTAAAAATTGGAAAAATACATAGACACTTTTGTATTGAGCTCTTCAATTCAAATGACAAAAAGTGTTAATGAGATAGTCAGCTTTTAATTTTTTCTTGTTAAGAATAATGTTAGATGTTGGACTGCTAGATAATATCAATGACATTCCTTGTAAATATTAAGTAAAAGTAAAGGTTATTTCTTACTTGTACTTCACTTTTAATAGATTAGATATACTAATACATACCCTCAAACCAATTTGCCGATGAAGAAGGCAAAACAAGTTTGATATAGACATCATGTGAAGAAATTGAATAGAAATGGCCTGGTTGAAGAGCTTAGTAAGAATATCAACGTGTTGATTCAAAGTAGAGACAAGAAAGAGCTTCAAAAATCCATTATTCACCTGATCACGTACAATATGGCAATCGATCTCTACATGCTTTGTGATCTCGTGGAAGACATGATTAGTAACTATATGCATTGCTGACTTGTTGTCACAGAAAAGCTTGGCTGAAACTAGTACACGAACTGTTAAATTCCGAAGTAACTGAGCCAACCACATCAACTCAGAAGTAGCCAACACCATGCTCCTATACTCGATCAGGTGTTGATTTGCATATTGGCAAGAAATAAACGATTCATAGGCTTTTGTAAAAACAAAAGGCCAAAGCTTTGTTCGTTAATCGAAAAAGGCAGGTGGAGCTGTTAGGCAATAATTGCTCGATGACATAGTATATTAATATGTAGCTGTTAGGCATCATTATCTTAAGAATTTCAAATAGGGTTTTTAATTTTTCTTGTTGATTAAAAAAATAAAAATGAACAATCGCAAGCTGCCACGTGTCTGTTAAGGATCCCAGATAATCTTGCTTTTAAAGCCACGCGGTTTTAAAGTATTATGTTTACAACGACGAGCATGTACATGAAATAAGAACTACGTGGAAGAGTAGAAGCGAATAAAGGAACCGAGACGTATTGGAAACATATATATATAATATATATATATATATATATATATATTACAATTTATAAAATATATAACTAAAAATATATGACTCAAAGTTAAAAATAATTTATTATTCATTTATACTAAAATAAACTATTTCATATTATAATTATAAAAATATAAATAAAATTAAATTTATACAAATTATTATCAGCTATTACTTTTAATATTTAAACTAACTGACACAATAGATTGAACACATATGATATATCTATAATAAAAAAATCTAGTGCACAAAGATAATTTCTAGTATAGTTTTAAATTTTAATATTTTATTTTTTCATGTTAATAATTTTAAATTTTAGATTATATAAAAACAAAACAAATGATTTTGTTTATTTATTTATAAGATTGTATTTTCAAATGGACACGTGATTCCAAAATAAAATTATAAGCTTCCAACGTGTTTTTAAATAGATATTTTAGAAGCGTTTGGAAGCGAGATTCCGTAAGTTTCCACAAGTTTCGATTCCGATTCTGAGCGGGAAACGGACGTCCGACGAAGATGGATAACCCGATCTACCATTTGGGTTTATCATTTTTGATATTAGAAACTGAAACAAATGAAATTATTGTAATCAATTTGATGTTGTTTCACTTGGTACGGTTTACTTCCAGTTTGCATTTGATTCGTTAAGGTTATAGATAATTGGACACATAAATAAAATAATAAACCATTTTCAGTTAATGTTATATAATGTCATATGATATACATTAATAAGATTTCAGTTTTTTCGGTTTGTGTAGCTGTGTTACATTAATCAAAATCAAATACTCCAATATAGACATTCGGTCGATTTTCATATGTTGGTTTTCTTTTGCAAACACCTACTATCGTTCACCTACTCCAATAGTAGCAGGGTATCTCTTATTCTTATATAACCACAATGCTAGTCGTTGGGTAAGAGAGGACAATGACTGAAGAAAACACAACACCACTGCAACCGCCGCAAACGCAGGAGGATGAGAGAGAGGAGAAGAGGGAATGTATGCTGTGTGGGCGGTACCAGAGGAGACGTAGAAGATCGGCTTCGAAGGTTAATGGAGGAGCTAAGTCGGAGTTCGATGGTCCACCGTTTGATCCTCACTTGACCTGTCGGACCACAGAAGCTCACGGCTGGCGAGGCCAAGATGATGTTTGAGGCGGGCGTGTGAAGGTTTCAAGCCTATCCGGCCACAGTTGACAAAGTCTCCGTAGGAACTTCCTATTTTCAGTGTGTCTTTGTGTCTCTCCGGCACACCGTGGAGGTAAAGTCGCTTGGAATTGTTATTTAGCTTCTAAACTATAGTGTGTGTGTAATTATCAGTCATAGTAAAATCAGTCATAGAAATGAACCCACAAAAAATAGAAAAATGTAAAAAAATGATTTTCTTTAGGTACATCAGTTATATGCCATGCATTATACATCTACACGATACTAATATATCTTCAATTATATGGTTAACATGAAAATATAAACTAATATGTTATATAGTAACACCGTAATTATATTTTTAACTGCCAGAACAATTAGCAGGATATCGCAATTTGGCAACCCATTATTAAACACTGATTTGTTCTAAATAGAAAACCATGCTGATTCAGTTTAACTAATACTCCCTCATTTCCAAAAATATCTATGTTTTAAAGAAAAAGATTTGTTTCCAAAAATACACTTTTTACATTTATAATTTATTAATTAATTATAGAATCATAAACTTCCAAAAAAACATGATTATAGTTCTTAAATTTTTATTGGTGAAAAATATATGGTAAATAGTTAATTTATAAAAATAATGTTTTGGTAATCAAAATTTCATATATTTTTTAAATTGTGTAAAAATTCTAAAACATATGGAGTAGCTTTATTGGTTTAAATCAATTAAATGCGTTATGATTGGTTTTCAGTTTGTATCTAATTAGGTTTTGAAATTGGATTTTTGGATTCTAACGATTTATTATTCCGACGAAAGAATATAAATGTGATGTTATACTAGATAACACATGTACTTGCTATGTATCATCATGTTAACTATATAATATATAAATTTAAAATATATATTTGTATTGAGTAAATGTGCAGTTATGTGATGATTTGTATTTGGTGAAGATAACAATAATTTTTCAAATAAATAGTTGTGAATGTCACAATCTCTGTTTTGTATTTTCCTATACTATTATATATATTATCTTATGAAACTTAGATAACTTAGATTAACTTTTACACACCACAGAAATGTATAATTTACAGAAAATGCATACTTCATTGAAAATGAGTCTTTTTGAACCTTATGTAGAAAGGTGATTAGGAAATCTTTATAAGTTTATGAAGGCTCCCTAAATAAATAACGCTAATGCTTATCCAAAAGCTTTGTGCTATTCTCAAAGATAATGTGCTTTACTAAATAACAATTATTAAAACAATATTTAAACCGAAATAGAAAAACGTCATCACATCAACCTTTAAGAATCAATCTACTACTTCTCTTGTAAGACTGAAAATCAACAAAAGAAAAAACAATTAAAAGGGGATCCGTACTATTTGTGATGCCAAGATTAACTTAAGTTTTCAATGTTATCTAAACTAACAAATTTCATCAAGCTATCTATTAAAAACTTCATTTTCTGTTATGTTTACAGGTAATGAATGCTGCCGGACATTTATGGCCACTTCAAAGCCTTCACTGGAAAACGTATGGTCTAATATCTCTAATCAATCGAATTTTATCTTCCATTGGAAGTGTGACTTAACTGTTGATATTGAGATAACGTTAAAAACATATTATTACTAAGAAACGTGTGTGAGAGTGTGTGTGACATGTTGTGATGTTGCAGTTTACGTGCCACATATGAGCCTACTCTATGGCGATCTAACGAGGAAGAGAAGACGAAAGCCTTAGACAAAGCTTCCACGCTGATTCAAGTCTTGACGGACTGAATTTTCGGATATAAATCGAGTTGCGTTGTGGATAACCGATGCAGACGTTGATCTTGGGTGAAAATCGACGAACGTGACCTAATTTCTTAAATGAAATTTATGAAAGAAAAATATCATGGTTTTTGGGTCTATCTCCGATCTTCCTCTGTGCTTGTTTGTTTAAATTTATCGGTTATAAGGCTTATTGGTTTAGTGTGCGTATTGTATTCATGGTTTGGTTCATATTTGTTATCGCGTTTGACCTAAATGATGTTTGCAGTTTGCTTCGTTTTTTAATGTTGTTGTTGCTTGCTACTGGTTTTGTGATAAGAACTAATGACAATGTGAAATTTATTATTCTCTGTTAATATGAATAAAACATACTGATCTGCGACTGTGGATGTTAGTTGTGTTTCTGGTTAAAGTGTTTGGTCTATATCCTGGCGAAGGGTTTAGAGATTTCAAAATAATTAAACACACGTCGACAAAAAAAATAAGGTGACGCAAATATAATAATTAAAATATACAAAAGTACGGACTTAGTGTGGCACGTTACAGTTGACATTTGTTACTAATAACAAAATTACTGAAAAAGCTTGACCAAACCAAAATTACTTATAAAAGTTTCGAAAGTCTGAGTTGAAATTGAAGGATAAGAATTCGTGTTTATGAGATAGATAAAATGATGCAAGTCTAGTCATTAGTTGAATATTAAAAATGTGATAACTATATATGCATGTTTTCAAACACGATTATGAAGTTTATGTAGTGTATTATTAGTAAAATATATGATCACCTTAACTTAGCATGATCCCGATCAAATCTTAAGGGATAGACAAGTAACGAGTCGATCCAAATCCGGACAACAAGACTAGAAAGGCGACCACAAGAACAAGAAAAGGCCAGAGGAAGATAGAATTTCTATCGAAGAACCACCAATGTGGAAGATCTCGTCTTGCATGCAAAATCAAAAACTAACCGATATTCTTTTAGTTCATTACTTTTGATACTTGAAATTATATTTCTTCAAATATCATTGATTAATATTAGTTATTTTCCTATACGTTTCCACTCTCAATCTTCTTCTGATTTCTTTTCTTTTATCTTCCTAGAAATATGAAATATGATTAAATAAAAAGTCTCCTATTTATGCTTGTCTTTTCTTTTTCTATTTTGGAATATTTTCCTTGCTAACAAAAGAAGTAGAAAAGAAACTGAATAACCAGAATTTAATCAAATTTTTTATAGAACAGAAAACTTGAATTTTTTCAGTATTTCTTTTCCCTTATATATCAGATTTATTTTTCAAATTTTATACTTGTCAGAATTTAATTATTTTCCACACTACTAATAAAGCATTGAAAACTACTACTTGACGTTGTGTGTGAAGGGCACGTATTCAATATTAACTAATAAGATGCTATGAAATCAAAGACTTTATATATATTATATATATAGATATTAATCTAAAAATATAAGTATCTAGTGAGAATATCCTTTTCGTTTCAATGATAAAATGAGCTTTTAAAAATATTACGATTGGAACGTAGTTGGCATATGTAGATGATTACTCAGAAAAGACTCCAAAAACTTGGATTGATCACATTCATAAGAAGATCAAAGGTCCGACATGAGTATACTACTATTAGACAACTTGTTGTAGTTGATGACAGCAGATAAAAATTATGATGCCCATGTCTAAACTGCAAATAACAGAATCTTGACTTACATTGAGTCACATATAAAAGTATATCTAGCAAGTAATTGAAGACTAAGCCATTTTAAAAATATAAAAGAGGATAATTGTCTGAAGAATTATATAGATATATATAGTATATATATGTGTGTAGAGCCGTTGACAAATAAATACTAATAAAATTAAAAGATCGCTATACACGTACATTCGACATGTTGTGAAGTTGAAGTAGTAAATTAAGCAACTTTTTATAACAAATGAAATTGGAAAGAGAGATGAGATGAAGACTATCACTGTATACATCAATAATTAGTTCAGCACACTTAGCAAGTTAGCAAATGAAACCTTATCCAACTAGCTATTTCCTGATACCAAAGCGGCCTGCTTATAAAAAAAAGTTAAAAGACAACTAAGCTGCTAATGTAAAAAAGTATATAACAACTATACGTGCTCTGCAAACTGATATATTTTGAATCTAAACGTGGGATAATAACCGATTTTAGTAATCAAACGAAATGAACACTAATGTAGTTTCTGTATGTGTTTGTATCTGAAAAGTTAAAAATATCGTATCATAGAACATTTAATATTTGAATAAATGTTATACGATTAATTTAGTTATTACAAGATATAAAAGTAAAGTCATTTTTTGCAACAAGATAATGCATATATTTTTTATCAGAAAATTATCATACAATATGAAAAAACTACAAACATACATTCACCTAAACAATCTAAAATGATTACAATCATCCAAAACAATAAATTAATATAAGCTAATTATTTAAATATTGTAAAATGTCTAATCTAAACATTGACTAAGATCCTAAATCCAAATCTTTGTTTTAATTTACCGGAAATCTAAATTCTATGTCATAACCATTTAACCTAAATAATATTATGTGTATTAATCTCAGAAGTATATATATCTTCTAAATCTCCAAGATTTTTTTGTTTTGTTTTTATAATGCTATTTAGAATAAAAATTAATTTAATATTATTGTAAAATTTTCAAAAGTAAACTCAAATTATTAAAATACATTTAGTAATAAATTATATATTTTGAAATATATTAATATTTTGTTGATGTTATGAAATATATACCATATATCAATTTTATCTATTGCATAATATTATATATTTAAAATAAATATCAACTAAAAT
>CAJHQP010009030.1:0-24185 GCA_905132765.1 Moricandia arvensis
GATATAATCAATGGACAAGATTGTTTATGCTCCCAGAATTAATGGCATAAAGAGCGCTCATTAAGTCTATCACATTCTAAGGCACATATATGACTCAGTGGGAGATTGTAAGACCATTTTGGTTAATTTTGGTTGAGTCACATATGTTAAGGAATAATGTGATAGGACCATTAATTATTTTGGGCATAAAATGTTATGAAACATTATATGTGGATGCCTTATTTAATTTCTAGTTTAGTGAAGGGTTGAACTAGAAATTAATTCTTCATCATGGGTTATGGTCCCCAATGCAACCTAACTTGAAAATAAGTGGAAATCTCCATATCCCATCAATGGAGAGCTAAGGTCATAAAGAAAAAAAGGTTTTGCATTGGAAAATCCATTCTCTTGCCATAGATCATTGAATCATGGATTCACAAGGTATGTTTTCCTTTTTGTCTATTCAAGTAAAAAATCATATGGTTATAGATTCATATTGATGAATCATGAAGAAATAAAATTAACAACCAGTAGCAACAATGAAAAGCAGCGCTCGGTCACGACGGTGGAGAGAGGCGAAAGGAAGAGGTCCAGTGAGCTCGTTCTCAAACAGAGTAGATCTGGTGTTACTTAGTTGAGTGAAGGTAGTGACATGGTCCACAGTGCAGAAATGGATGATAATGACGAAGACGAAGACGAAAGAGGAAGCACGAAACACTAGCAGACAGGAGGAGACGGGAAGAGGGCGATGCCGACGGCCAGAGGAACCGCCGGCGTCGAGGTCCATGGAGATTGGAGTTGTCTCGATGTTAGTGTCTGGGAGAAGAGCGGCTAGGGCGTAAACGAATATGATTTTAACTATAAGTTACAGGTTAAGTCGCAGGTTGCAAGTGATATGACACATAACCAAACATGATTTCAATCACTGGTCGCAGGTCGCAGGTCGCAGGTCGCAGGTCGCACAATACCCACACGACAGCTATAACGGCGTTTAGCATATTGACTTAGACTTACAGATCAAGCAACTCAAGCCCCAGAATGGGCTCTTATTAGGCTTATATAGTGGTAGGTGTAGGCCCAAAACCAAGTAAAGCCCACTAAAGGGTTTTAATGTGTCGTCTCTTTTCGTTAAACCCTAAACGGCCAAACCTAAATCGGCATCATCATCTTCTTCTTAGCTTACAAAACCCTAATTTTTGGTGGATTCGTTGCGGTCACGATTCACCATGGTTGAAGGAAAGGGTTTCCTCGTGAGCTCGGTCACCGAGCTTCACCGCAAAGAGAAACAGAAGAAGAAAGGCAAATCTGGAGGATTCGAGTCCCTAAACCTCGGTCCCAATGTCTACAACGCAATCAAGAAGAAAGGGTACAAAGTTCCTACACCAATCCAGCGGAAGACGATGCCTTTAATCCTCTCCGGCGTCGATGTCGTCGCCATGGCGAGAACCGGTTCCGGAAAAACCGCAGCTTTTCTTATCCCTATGCTTGAGAAGCTCAAGCAGCATGTCCCTCAGGGTGGTGTTAGAGCGCTTATTTTGTCGCCTACTCGTGACTTGGCTGAGCAGACTCTTAAGTTCGCTAAGGAACTCGGGAAGTTTACAGGTTTGGTCTTTGTTTCCTTGTCTGAAGAACCTAGTTCTAACCTAATCTCATTATTTAAACACTTGTTTTACTTGTGTTTTAATCATCTTATGATGCCTGAAGAACTTAATTCTAACCTAATCTCAATCTAACACTGGTTTAGTTGTGTTCTAAACACCTTATGATGTCTGAAGAATTCAATTCTAAGCTAATCTCAATCTTTAAAAAATGGTTTTAGTTGAGTTTTAAACACTTTATGATGTCTGAAGAACTCAATTCTAACCTAATCTCAATCTTAAAGTACTTGTTTCAGTTGTGTTTTGATTCTTTTGTGATGTCTAAAGAACTCAGTTCTAACATAAACAGTCTTTCAGTTGTGTGTTTAAACACCTTTTGGTTCCTTTATGATGTCTGCAAAAACTCAATTGTAACGTAATCTCGATCTCACTTGTTTCAGTTGTGTGGTTAAACACCTTTTTGATTCCTTCATTGTTTTCAGATCTTCGTGTTACCTTACTGGTTGGTGGTGATAGCATGCAAGACCAGTTTGAAGAGTTAACAAAGAGCCCTGATGTGATTATCGCAACCCCTGGGAGACTGATGCATCTGTTGGAGGAGGTAGACGATATGTCACTAAGGACAGTTGAGTATGTTGTCTTCGATGAGGCAGACAGTTTATTCGGTATGGGTTTCGCGGAGCAGCTTCATCAGATCTTAGCTAAGTTAGGTGAGAACAGGCAGACTCTGCTTTTCAGTGCAACCTTACCAAGTGCACTTGCAGAATTTGCAAAGGCTGGTTTGCGTGAGCCTCAGCTTGTTAGGTTAGATGTTGAGAACAAGATAAGCCCTGACTTGAAGCTTTCGTTTTTGACGTTAAGACCGGAAGAGAAGTATGCTGCGTTGATATACTTGGTAAGGGAGCATATAAGTTCTGATGAACAGACAATTATATTTGTTTCCACAAAGCATCATGTGGAGTTTGTGAACTCACTGTTTAAGCTGGAGAACATTGTGCCGTCTGTGTGTTACGGTGATATGGATCAAGACGCACGCAAGATTCATGTTTCAAGGTTCAGAGCGAGGAAGACTATGTTGTTGATTGTCACAGATATTGCTGCTAGAGGTATTGACATACCGTTGCTTGATAATGTTATTAACTGGGATTTTCCTCCGAGACCGAAGATCTTTGTCCATCGGGTGGGAAGAGCTGCTAGGGCTGGTCGTACAGGTTCTGCAATATCATTTGTTACACCTGAGGATATGCCTTATCTGTTAGATCTTCATCTATTCCTCTCGAAACCGATCAGGCCTGCACCCACTGAGGATGAGGTCTTGAAGAACATGGAGGAAGTAATGAACAGAACTAGTGAAGCAATAGATAGTGGTGTAACTGTTTATGGTCGTTTCCCCCAGAAAACCATTGATCTTATTTTTAACAAAATCCAAGATATGGTTGATTCATCTGCAGAGTTGGATTCTCTTGAAAAAAACATCCAAAAAAGCTTTTCGCTTGTATACAACAACAAAGCCGTCCCCGTCAAAAGAGTCCATTAGGAGGGCAAAGGAGTTACCTAGAGAAGGCTTGCATCCCATGTTCAAAAGCATAATTGAAGGTGGTGAATTAGAGGCTATGGCATTTTTTCAGAAGATTAAAAACTTCAGGTGAGTTGTATATTAATCTTTATTCATCCAGGCTTGTAGATTGTGTATCCATCTGTAGTTTTATACCAATATGATTAATTAATTATAAGTATTGTTGTGTATCCATCTGTAGTTTTATACCAATATGATTAATTATAAGGATTGGTTGATCTGTGCTAGGCCCAAGCAGACCATACTTGAAGCAGAAGGTGAAGCTGCCAAATCTAAAAATGTGAAGGTGATCTTTGTTTTTCCTCTATGTACGCTTGTATAGTTATGATATTTGTATGTAGCTGAAGGCAAAATGTTTTGGTTCTTGTGCAGGGTCCTTCTGGGCAATGGGTTGATGTGATGAAGAAGAAAAGAGCCGTCCATGAGGAGATCATTAATAAGAGACATGAGCAGAATCAGAAGAGTTCCAATAATCATTTGGAGATGGTAATCTTGTACAACTTCTAACATTAAATCTTTGACGTGCTTATCTGCCATTAGTTTCACTTTCATAAGTGTTTCGTTATCTAGGAAGTTGAACCTATTACCACTGCTATTGAGGACAAGATAACGGGAAGCAAAGGTATGCGTGTTGCTTGTGCACTTGTTCCCTTAGTTCTCTGTTAAATTCTGTTATTGTCCATTTTTTGGAATAGTTTATCACTTCTTTGATTAAACCTAGCCTCATATAAACTCTCCATTGATTTCAGTAAGCGGTAAGAAAAGAACCGCACAACAAACTTTCAAGGACGAAGAGTTCTATATCAGCTCCATACCAGTTAACCACGTATGTTTTTTTCCCAAGTTTTAAAATTTTTCTATGTGATACGCATTAGCTCTCAAAGCTACAATGCTTATGATGATTTTGTTGATTCTACTGATGTGGATATTTACGCAGAGTTTGACTCTTTGTTTCTCTTATGCACGCAGCATTCAGAGGCAGGGCTATCTGTGAGGGGTAATGAAGGGTTTGGATCAAATAGGTAAAAAGATTTTTGATGTGACATTTCACTGAAAGCTTCATTCAAATCTTGAAATTTCTTTTTCTGTCTGATAGTGACATGGCTTATGTCCTTGTTTTGGAATATGTAGATTGGACGCTGCTGTTCTAGATCTAGTGGCAGATGATGGCCAGGGAATGAAGCAGCAGAAAACAAATTATCACTGGGACAAGGTAATAAAGAGTTAAGATAATCATAGTAATGACCCAAACTGTATTCTTATTTAAAATTAAAACCTGGATTTGTCTTTTTGGTGACAGAAAAGTAAGAAGTATATCAAGTTGAACAATGGAGATCGTGTAACAGCCAGTGGCAAGGTAGTACCTTAATTACAAAATAAGAAACTTGTCTTTTGGTTATAGGAAATGCCATGAGACTAACTTGAGGCACTCTTGTAACGAAATAGATAAAGACAGAGAGTGGAGCCAAAGTGAGGGCAAACAAAGCAGGTGCAATATACAAGAAATGGAAAGATAGCACGCACAAGAAAGCATTCAGCCGAGAGGATGGTGATGGAGACGACACACCAAGCATGTCAGGTACATTGTTTTTAACTGTTCCCCCACAAAAGTTCATTGTTTTGAAAGCTGTCAATAAGTATAAAGAGAAACTTTGCAGGTAGTAGAGGTGGCCGAAGCGGGAAGAGATGGTCAGCATCAGTACCTAACGCACATGTGCGTTCAGAGATCAAAGATCTGGAGCAAGTGCGTAAGGAGAGGCAGGAGAAAGCAAACAAACTGTCTTATCTACATAGCAAGAGAGGTGGTGGCAGAGGCGGGGCCAGGGGAGGTAGAGGTGGAAGGGGTAGCGGGAGGGACTTTGATGGTGGAAGCGGGAGGGACTTTGCCGGTAGAAGCAGTAGAGGGGGAAGAGGTGGCGGAAGCAGTAGAGGAGGAAGAGGTGGTGGATTTGGCGGCGGAAGAGGCGGTGGCCGTGGAGGTAGTAGCAGAGGTGGTAAAAGAGGAGGTGGTGGTGGAGGGAAACGTGGGAGAGGGAGATAGCCGTGAAGACTGTACTGACGAGTTAAGAAGAATCGTCAAAACTTTTGAGCTTAAGGCAAAACTATTTCTTATTAAAATGTTATGTCGCTTACAGACCCTTCTCTACTCAAATGTTTTATGCAACACTCTC
This sequence comes from Moricandia arvensis, assembly GCA_905132765.1. NCBI lineage: Eukaryota > Viridiplantae > Streptophyta > Magnoliopsida > Brassicales > Brassicaceae > Moricandia > Moricandia arvensis. The sequence continues at coordinate 5,325 of CAJHQP010009030.1, forward strand.
TTTTATTCATGTTTGATTTTTTCCAGTTTTCTTTTATACAACAACTCATTCATTACAGACTCCAAAGTCAGAAATGGACAAGTGTAGACTCTTCAGATGTCTCTGCAAGTCAGAATTGGACAAGTGTAGACTCTTCAGATGTCTCTGCAAGTCAGAATTGGACAAGTGTAGTTATACTCGACAAATGTAGCTGAATATGTTGATTCGTGGTTTATGCATGGAATTATTGAATTTAATAAGCATACGCAAACTTTAAGACAAGAAGGTTCTATGGTGTAGTGGTTAGCACTCTGGACTTTGAATCCAGCGACCTGGGTTCGACTCCCGGTAGGACCTTATCTTTTTTTTTAAATTTCATTTTGCTAAATGATAAAAATGTATAACCTTCTAGGTGGTATTGATTGCATGAATAATCATATTTTTCTTCAACGTTCATCAATACAGTAAACAAATGGTTGCTTGATTAATCATGTAAACAATGGTTTTGAAATGGAATAATGAAAAAGGAAGCATGAGATGGATAAATGAATGATACAAAAGCACTAAGTGGACACTTAATTTTTTTTTTTTTTTTTTTTTGAAACACTTGTGGACACTTAAATAAAAGAGAGTGAAATTGATTAGTTCTTCAAAAGTGCATAACTGTTGCTTGCGCTGAATCGTCCTTTACCTTTTGTGTAGCTCGTTATCATTGGTTATATTTTAGTTGCGGTTTCTAGCTTAGGTTTTGTTCCGTGCTTGTGTTGTATTCGAAAGTTGCCCCAATATGGATTCTAGTTGCCTTTCTTTGGACTCTTGTTTCTTGAGATTCTATGATATCCGCCAGCATTATATCAAAACTTGTGTTCCAAAATTGAATGAATATTATCAGTTCAGGAAAAGAAAAAGTGCATAACTGTAAAGACATCTCTTTATTGCTTTATCAAGCAGATCACACCCTCTCTTATGCCCACCTGTGATGAGACTGTTGAATCAATAAACAGAGATTTAGATTCTTTAACTGTACATTTTTACAGGGGATTGGTAAGACTCTTCAGATGTCTCTGCAATCCAGCATTTGGTGTAGACGATGATGAGATTGTATACAAAGGCAAATGATCCTGCAGTACTACACACACATTGGACTTGATAGTCTCACATGTGAATGTGATTGCTACAACTAAGTTATTTTTGTAATGATGATGATTTTGATGGATCAAACTAAACAAGTTGTCAAAATAAGTACAAAAGTAAAGAGAAAAAGAAAGTTTGTAATCATTACATTGGTGTTATTCAGACTCAAAGTGTGTAGGCAACAACCCATAAGAAGAGGCCAATTGATGCAGCCGCTTCTTATTTCTGAGTTACTCATTATTGTATGAGATATGATTTTTGATGGATCATAAACCTTAAACAAATATTGTTAACAAAGTCTGTAACGAATTCAAGGTTGTTATAATGTAAAATATTGAGACTGGAGCTTATATGTACACATACCAAGTAAGATACCCTTATGCCTTACACACTGGTTCAGTGAGCCGGGTGAGGGTAAGCTGTATGGGTGCGGTGAGCCTGGAGGATACAGGCACAGTGAACAGATGTTAAATTCAGACAACCGCTCATGACTAGAGAATGTCTGCCTGAACAAGTGTGGAGCGCAGGGAATGTATCGCAGACAGCTTGAACCGCCGAAGGTGTGAGGTAAGTACATTGGCTAATGTTGAGGCTTCTTAAACCTTCTTCATCGAACTTGCCTTTCTTAACTGACCGCCACATCTCGTGCTTGTTCTTCACTCCACTCTGAGCCAGAGAGTACATGGCTCTGTCAGTTATGTTCCTGCAATAGTATAGCCCCAGTGACCTCAAGTGTACACACCTATTAGCCAAAGCCACAACACTCTCATCTACAAAAACAACAACAACAACAATGTCTTAAGACTGATTCGGTTTTCTAAAGTGTCTTAAACATTAAGAGCTTTACCTGTAATTAGTACACAGCCGCAAAGATCAAGGGTTCTTAGATCAGGACAACCATAAGCTAGGCTCATGACTCCATCATCACTTATATTCTCACACCAGCCCAAGTTTAGTGACTGCATTTCATTACAGTTTTCTCCAATAGCCTGCATAAAACTTTGTTTCCTTGTTAGGTTATTGATATAAAGATATTACAAGGGTGGTGTTAAGAAGGGAACCTGCAATGCATTGTCAGAGACAGCTTCCACACAACCACAAAGATTTAGAACTTTGAGCTTCCGGCAAAACCTTGTCAAGTACACGAGAGCAGTGTCGCTGAATGAAGTGCAGCCGCTAAGGTTGAGTTTAGTGAGGTTTGTGCAGCCACGAGCCAGAGAATAGAGGGAATGGTCAGTGAGTTTCAAGCTTTTGCTAAGGTCAAGATCTTGTAGCTCGTGGCAGTGATTCGCTATTGCTTCCACTGCGTTGTCCAGAAGCTGAGGGTTGTCCTGTCTCAGTACTAGAGTCTGAAGCTTGACGAGTTTTGGAGCAAGAGAAAGAACCAAACTGTTCATGTTCTTCTTGCACCTGAAGACACAAACAAAGTAAACATAAAACCAAACCCTACTAGTTTCTTGGTACATACACAAATAAAAATCTTGAAACTGAAACCATCATTATCAAGAAACTGTTCTCACAACAAAATCTGATCAACCAACAACAAAGTTTGATACTTTTAATTACGCATTCGGATTCGGTTTGGTTAATTCGAATTTTAGCATTTTGATACTATACTCATATATCTCATTCACGTTTCATTTACTTTTGGGCCGGGGTGATTTCTTTCGAGTTTGGTTTAGGATATAACCAAATAGGAAATTGCCCAATTTTTTAGAAAAAAAAACTCATGAAATTGACCAAAAATATTCTAAATATATAAATTATTCAAAATCTAATTAAAATTTAGTTAAAGGACTTAACTTAACTAATATTTATTCTAAATAACCAAATTATATTTCCTAAAACATAATAAATATCTAAATTACCTTAATATCTATAAAAATATTAATATATTTAACTAATTTTAAATATTTTCGGATCTTAATTCAGATTTTGGTCGGGGTTGTATGCGAAAATACCTAGCTCTTAAACTTCTTTCGGATATTTTTTTATAACAGTTTATATCAGATTTCAATTTGGAATCAGTTTAGATTTCGGGTTTGGTTAAAAACGTCAAGGCCTACTTTCAATCACATGATCCTATCAACATATCAACCATCAACAAAGAAGAAGAAGCTTATGTAAACATACCAAGAGAGGGAGAGACGAGTGAGACCAAAGAAAATAGAATCTCTCCAGCCACTGCAAACACCAGAAGCAATGATGACCGTACGATCATCAACAAGGTTTAGGATTCTCATGAGAAGCTCAACGGGGATATCTTTCCACTCGGTGATCACGATTCCTCCCATCTTCATCTTCTCGAAGCATCGGTCAAGTGTTGCTGACCCTTCTTGGCTCACCATCTTTTAAGACTCTTTAAAGCTGTTTCTTGGTTCTACCACCACAAAGAAAAAAGAAACTGAGATTAACGCAAAGAAAAAAAACAGAGCCTCGAAAGACGACGAACGTAGGAAAATAATAAAAATGAAACTTTGGACTATTTCAATCATACCTTCGTTGCTATTTCAAAGAAATTAAAAAGCGTGGACACTCGTGAGGATGATAACGAGAGGTAGGAGTAATAGAGATCAGGGGCGGACCCAGAAAAGAATTTTAGTGGGATCAAAAAAAATTAAAGTGTCATTGGTGAGTACGAACCCTGGTTTTAGGGGGTTCAGACATCTAATTTTACCAGTTGACCTACTGAACTTTTGACAATTTTCTATACAAAATTAAGGCTTTATCATTTTTAACTGGTGTCAGTTGAACCCACATTTATTAAAGTAGGTCCGCCCCTGATAGAGATGGACAATGAGTTTTTGTTATAAAAGGGTAAGAGACAAAGGCTTTGAATGGTAACCAAGGGAACAATGAGGAACACTAAGTTCCTTAACATTCCTTAAAAAAATTACCATTCATGAGGAATCGTTTTTCCTTTTCATTCCTTCTCGTTCCTTTTTTCGTAGAGAATTATAGAACAGATTTGTTCCTTGTTAATTTTGATAAGGAATCAGCATTCCTCATCATTCCACAAATTTTATTCCTACTCATTTTTCCTATTCATTCATAATGTTTTTATTATGGTTACCAGTCACACCCAAAGACTTAACTTATGACAATGTCTATATGACACTTGTCGTAAATCACCGGGGACGACACATTACAATATTTTTCTTTAAAATTATTTTCATAATATTCATAGTTGTAATATGAATATTAGAAATAATAACACAAAAGTCGGGAAAGTAAATGAAAAGTTAAAGGGAAAATATCAAAAATATTATATTTCTATCTTAACCATTTTTATCTCTGTTTTTAAAAGGAAAAAACACTTATAACTTTAGAGTTACTTAATCTAAAACTTAAGAATTATAGTTGAAGGATGTGATAGAGTTTTGAAATGTAGAGTTTACAATTCTAATTAATCAAAAAGTTTTTTATCTCTTAAAAAAAATATATTCGTGAAAATAATTTTTAGTGAAAATAAAAATAAATAATAATACTAATAATGTGACAAACACGAAAATTCTCCAAAATTAATCAAGAAAATTAGGGAAGAAGTGAGAAGAGGATAAAGTTGCTCTTTCATATCAATAGATGGGGAAGGCGTAAGAACAATAAAGATTATATTTTTGATCATATGATTGTTTGATTCTAATTGATGGGTTTGGTGAATATACTTGTAGGACATTAGAGATTTTTACGGGGTTATTTAATTATTTATAGTTTCTTTTTGGTTTTAATGTTGTTTATAGAGTTAATGTTGCATTAAACCTCTTTGACAAAAAAATGTATGTATTGTTCCACTGATTACTAACCGGTTTGGGCGCGTTTAGGCACTCTGTAAACAGTAAATCTCTTCTAACCTATTTTTTTTTAAAATCTTTTTATACGATTTAAATTAATTTAAACTATTTTAAATCAATTTAAACCATTCTAAAATGGTTAAAATCGGATTAGATTAATAGAAATTTTTTAAGTTAAGTAATAATATTAGTATTAAATCACAAATTTGTTTAATTTTTATTTTGTATATCTAATTTTGATATTTAACAAAATAATTTTATAATTAAATTTTAAAATAAAATATCTTATATAAATGTAAAATAAAATATATATATATATATATATATATAAATCGATAATTTATTAATGCTTAGTCTCAACTTAGATCTTGAATAATTCGTCTAGACGATAGTCTTTTACAGAGCGTTTAGTTACCACTTAACAAATTTTAGAATATTGATATTGCAAGTTCAACTCTTTAAAATCAAGATTGTGAATTAATGTAAGAATAATAACGTCACTAGAGATCATTATCTCAAATGGAAATGATTTTGACAATTGTGTCAAATGTCCTTAATTTGAATGATTGATGAGATAGAACTGATGTTACATGTTGTAGTTTCAGACTTGATACATTATAAGTTTAAACCCCAAATCTTCTAGTATTAAATAAAAAAATAACGATATTAGATACGTACAAATCTCCATTATAAAAATAAGATCCATATGATTAAGAACAGAAGAAAGAATGCAACACGCAAGAACTATACAACATGCACCTTGGTGATCAGGATGTCTATGGGTTGGTGAGCACGTTTTCTCTAGCAATGAAGCAACTTCTCCACCAATACTCATTCCTCCGTTACCAAAACAAAAATACTTCATTCCTCAACTAAGTAAGATGTCATTGGTTTTATAATTTTTTTTTGAAGGCTATATAATTAAGTTACTGACACGTTTTGTTATGGACAAATCTCTCAAATAACACCTTTTGAAATTTTTGTCATAAAAATAAGTTTCAAAAACAAAAATGACCAGATTAGATTTTTTTATTTTTTAAAAATTAATATTTTTTATTTATTTTTTCAATTTTAAACTTCATTCCCAAAACCTCACCTCATAAGTCTAAACCCTAAGTCTAGATTAGTTAACCCAAAAGGTATAAACGTATATTTACCCCCAAAACTCCACTCTATAAAGGTTATTTTTGTCATTTTTTTCTTTAAAAATTATTTTTGTGACAAAAATTTTTTATGTCTATCTTAGATTATTTCTCTTTTGGGTTATTAACAAAGCTACGTAATCTAGTAACTATACATTGACGACACTAATTATACGAGTGACATGTTTATTTTCTTAGAATCTTTCGACATGTCAACACAAAGATAATAAAAATCTAAACTGCTATATCTTTGAGACATTTCAGTTCACCAGTTTGTTTTGTTTGTATATTCATCAGGCACTACTTAACATAATATAAAGAAAATACGCAACCTGAATCTTAAACATAAAACGTATTGTGTTGATTGTTTCTACGAGAAGGAGTTTGTCATTCTTGAAGAGGGGTCACGCAACGAGTTTTCTATAGTTTAATATTGCTTAAAGAATAAAAATACAAGGACATTATGGACGAAGAAATAATAATATTAATTTCGAAAGGACATGGAAACAGCAAGCCGTTTACTTTTTCTTTTCCTGGTTTCGTGTATAGTTAGAGATAGCTAGGCTGTTAGCCTTATCCTAGGTCGCACTCCATGCCGTTTTTTTCTTTTGCTTTTCCACTTTCCCACATATACTCTGATTAGTCTTCCCCTTCAAGGACCTAGCCAACTCAACCTTATTGTTTTATCAGAAACATTCATTTCATAAAATGAAATAACTACACTTAATACTTATTTAAGTTTTAAGTTTTGGTAATATAGAAAGAGTGAATTTCACTTTGACTATAACAAAAACATTTGCAGAATCTAGTCACGTTTGAGACAAAATTACTATTGAATAAAATATTGCATGTTGTTATTTTAGACTTAATAGGATTACATACTTTGGTCCAGCCTCCTGATAACTAAAAAAGCATTAGCATAACCTATTTGTCACCTTTTATGTAATATGCTAAGTCAATCAACTCATTTTCATGGCCAGGTCAATGTAATATGCTAAGTCAATCAACTCATTTTCATGGCCAGGTCAATGCAGCAATTTCATAATAGAATCACAATGTTACATAGTTTCCCCCAAAATAACTTTAACTAATCCAGAAAATATAATATGGTAACTTTAAATAAATAAAAATCAAAATTCTTAACAACATGGATATTATACATTTGGACAGAGATGATAAGGTCACAAGAAGGATTGAGTTTCATACACAAAAGCAAACCTTTCAATAGGAAAAGTTCGCTATTATTCTACTATAGACATGTTCAAACGGTGCACTTCACGGTCATACTATGACTAAGTAAACCACAAAAAAAGTCTTTGGTTCGGTTTGATTTTTGGTAAACCGAACCAAAATCCCTGACCAAGTCAAAACACAACACTAGACCTTCTAGATCATACATAATACACAGTTTACAGTACATTTTTTATCCACACAATGTAATAACATTTATATATAAGCTACCTTGTCACTCAAGGCAAGAACTTCTCCAGCAAATTCCCAAAGAAGAAACTGGTTTTGGCCCATCCTCCTCCTGTTCCGGCTTGACCTTCTTCTTTCCATCTTCTGCTAGGTACCTTGTTCTTCACGTTAACCATCATGCTGTGTCCTATCTCTCCGCGTAACGCCTCGATGGTCTTCACGTTCACTGGGTTGCCTGAAGCATCTCTCACATAGAAAACGTTAACAGCTTGTTCTCCTACTGTTGTCACACCAGCTCTCGTCACTGACAGACCATGCTCTCTCAGAATCCTAGTCACTTCAGACAGAAGTCCAACTCTGTCCTTTGCACATAGCTCCAAACTCCAGCCCTATAAATTGAGTTTCAGACAGTAACTTAAGGAACTGTTGCTTCTAAAGCAAGAAACACTAAAAGAAGATGTGTGTGGTTACCTCACCTTACCTTACTGAATTGAGTTTCAGACAATAACTTAAGGAATTGTTACTTCTAGTGCAAAAAACTCTAAAGAAGATGTGTGTGTTTAAGGGTTAGCTTAACTCACTTAATTGAGTTTCAGACAATATCTTAAGGGACTGCTACTTATAGACCAAAAACTTTAAAAGAAGATGTGTGTGTTTAAGGGTTAACCTACCTCAATGAAATTGAGTTTCAGACACTAACTTAAGGGACTGCTACTTCTAACGCAAGAAATACTAAAAGAAGATGAGTGTGGTTAAGGGTTAACTTACCTCACTGAACTGAGTTTCAGACAATAACTTAAGGAACTGTTACTTCTAACGCAAGAAACACTAAAAGAAGATGTGTGTGTTTTACCTCGCTGACTCTTCTATGGATTGCAGCTTCTAGGCATTTGATAACTCTCTCTTTCTCTCCTTCAGAGTCAAGAGTGCAACCATCTTTGTGTCTGATGAAATACTCCTGAGAGGCATGAGGACCGTTGGATGAAATAGTGGCGTGAAACACAATGTACTGCATATCAGTAAGCGTGCATACAATGTCAAACATGAGCTTAGCTCGATCCTCAGAGCTCACGCTTATCACAGAGTAACCCTTCTCTTCACAATGCTCAACAGTGATCTTAGCCTCGAGTCCAGGACAAGCAGAACCATCAAGCTTAGCCACTGCTTCATAGTCTCTATCAGCGAAAAGCATCTGATGAAGCCTACGGTCAACATGAGTGGAACCAATGGAGAGACTTGTCCTAGCAACTTTCTCATCCTCTTGTTCACATCCTCGTATCACAAGGTTTAGTTGTTCTTCCATTGTAGACAATCTTACAGGATCATCAACCACTCTAGAGGTCTCGTTATCATTCACATAGAGAACACAAGCGATCCTACGGTTATGAGTCCATGCTTCAGCTGCCACCACGTTGAAGTGGAGGGCTGCTAGTACGGCTGAGATCTCAGACAAGAGACCAGGACGGTCACGAGCAATGATCTCGATCGATGTGTGGTCGCCTAATGAATGGACACCAACTCTTTTACCGGGCCAAGTGTTTTGTGAAGACGCAGCATGGCCCTTTGGTCCTAACACCTGACAAGAAGTACAAGAATCATACATACATTACACAAAACCATATACATTAACAGCTTTAATTACATACCTTCTCGATGTAATCAATGGTTTTGTTATCAGTAACCTTGTTTCCTTGTTGATCAGTGACATGGAATACTATTAAGATGAGAAAGATGGAATCAATGAGATGCTTCACTGGAATATTTTTTTGATAAATTTATAAATGTGATCATTACCGTCCATGAACCATCCACCATCAGAAGAGATATAAGCTTTGGTGATTGTGAGATCAAGATCGGTTAGAACTTGCACAACTTCAAGTAGTATACCAGGTTTGTTCATACTGTCAACCTGTAAATAAACACCCTCACAGACATCAAAGTTAAAACCAATCATCAAATGGTGTTTAATCAGAGAAGGAAGGATGTTTTACCTTGACAAGAGTGCATTCTTTGCAGCTAGTATTGTCTATAGAAACACTACAACAAGATAGAAAAGTATGAGCTTCTAGAATTACCATCAATGATACTTAAATGTGGTAAAAGTGTGATTAAATTTACCTAGGAGGATTGATTCTGGAGCTCAAGTTCTCATATTCAGGATCAAAATAAGGCCAGTAAACTTTAGCCATTAATCTTTAAGCTCTTCACACGTTCTGAAGTTAACCAAAAGAACTTGTTTAAATATCAAACAAGAGACAGAACAAGACAACGGATAAGAAGAAGCAGGCTTTAAAAGCTGTCAACAAGTTGCAAGAAGATAAGATATTGGGAGATTTTGCCTGCAGAGTCAAAATAAGTGAATCTTGGCCACTAAGTAACTAGACAGAACTAGAAGAAGAAGATAGAAAGATAAAAGAATAAGAAGAGACCACAAACTGAGATTCTCTCTGCCCCTTCTCTGGTCATTCTCAACCAGAGATAAAACACAAGAATGAAGAAGAAGAATAGATTCGTTAAAGATCTCTACACTATGAAAATCAAAACTAAAAGATATATTCTGAGGCAACTGTTTAATTCTTTTATCTCTAAGAGTTGACATGAGATTCTCTCTATTTTGTACAAAGGAATCCATGAACTTACAAGTAGCTGTCAAAGTGAAAAACATGGAGGAATATAAGTAAATAAAATAAAAAACTTTGATGTAACAAGAAGATTTGATTGGTCAAAGATGGAATCTAAAATTTTACACTGTACAATAAAAAAAAGTAAAATAATAAAATATACGGATTCCATTTAGACAAAATATGCCAAATTGCCACTGAGAACAGCGTCACACAGCCACACCAACAACAACAATGAAGATGAGACAAACTCTATGTTGGTCGGTTCAATGAACTAAACATAAAAATAAACTTATGGGTTTTGTCAGGCATGTGATTAATCTCAATACAGCTCGTGTGTGTGTGTGTGTGCTTCTCTTAAAATCTTTGAAATCTCGATGATAACGATTAAAAGGATAATATTTTGTGAAGAAAGTAAAGAAAACCCAGAAAGAGCATTGAAATGTTAAAGAGTGTGAGAATCGTTTACCTTTAGTATGAGAGAACTTAGAGGAAGCTCAAGCTTTGTGGAGATGGTGAGAGAGAGGAGAGACAGAGAGAGATAAAATCTGTGGAGATTATTTACAGATCTTTACATGGTCTAGAAGACAAAAGATACACGGAGGAGACAGAGACAGAAGCAGAGCAAGTGTCCTCAATAAAGACAACAAAAGAGATGTCTGTCTGCTGCTGCTGCTTCTTCTTCTCTCAGCTCTTTCTCTTTTAATGAGATTGAAACCCTTCTCTCTGAGTCAGAGGCTTTAATAGGAATCTAGCGAATTAATAGTACGACAAAACTTTTACGATTTTTACTGAAATTAATTATTTTCTTAGCTTTTAATTAAATGAGTATTAGTCAGACATGACGAAGCGAACATTACAATTAGTGGTCGTGTTAATACAAACTATTCCACTCTCCCACACACGCTCTCTACAGCGCGTGTCCTACATAGTACATTCTTCAGTTATTAATATTTTTAGTCCATTACTAGCACTGTTTAGAAGAAATTAATAAACAGTGTGTGTTGTGTGTGTCTTTGGAATTAATAATGGTAATTTACATTACTAATCAGTCTAATCTGAACAATTACTTTGTGCATAACGCAAGAGCGCGTGAAGACGGAAACGTTTGGATCTCACGGTGCGCTTTTTTATCACTTTGTTGCTTTAATAGTGACAAAACTACAGTCAAAAACGGTTAAAAGTAAAACAGACACACAAACGATAACGGCGGTTTAACATTAATACTAACAGTGTATTACATAAAAATAGTCTTTTTGGGCTTCATTATTTTTCTTATTACACTTTGTAAGGCCCAATATTCAAAAAACTCAAAATTGAATTCTAACTATGTACCAAATCATCCACAACCTGTTGAGCTATAGTGGATGATATTTTAAAATTACATATCCATGAATCGAATTTGCCATTTTTAATATTTGAAATAGCATTGTGGCTATATATCATTAAATTTATTACTATATTTGCTTTCCATGGGCTTCTCCTACTACCCACCAACACAACTTGCTGTTAATTTGTATGATTCACATTATCCCTTGATATTGTTTCACCAACCTTATGTTTTTTTTATAGTGGAAGCTACAAAACTAATGAAAAATGCCAAATTCACAAAAGCTAAGAGAAGATTCCGTATCTTTGCCCCTTTAATCTAATCACCGCCCTATACATTACATCCCATCGACGTCACTCTTTTTTCATTTCTCCAAAATGATCACACCCCAATGGTCCATTCATTCCTTTATTTTTCTAAATTACACCCATCATTTTTGTCTTATATATCCATGCATACATCACAATACACTTCCACTTATTTTCATTGTCAACCACAAACAGTACACATATAGTCCAGCCAAATTTTCGATAATTCATACCCTTACATCAAGATTCTTATAACAATAAGTACATTTTTGAAGAAGACCAATCTTAGGCATATTCAAATCAAACATTCGTTTTAGTCTCCAAAATTTTAAAAACTAATATACATAGTTCTGATGACTTCCAAATTATTAAAATTATACTAATATGTTTATAACCGCCCATGCTTTTGTTTTTTTATCCTTAATTTGAATTATTAACTAGTCCAGAGCATGTGTTTTGTGAGTTTGAATGAATCTTGTACTCAAAATGTAACTTAGATTCTAATATATATATTACACAAAAACAAACTATGGTTCAACCCATCACACAAGAGAACATTGTGAGAAAAAATAAAATCAAATGTTCTACTACAGTGATGTGAAAGATTGATTCTCCTCAAATATGGGTGGTTGATAAACTCCATAATGCGTTATTTAGATACCTAAATTTGAATTGTTAAGTCATCAAAGATTATTATTGAAATAAAGTTATGATGACGATTATTTCTTGAAAAGAAGTAAACTTTTTATTTAAAGGAAACTAGCAAGAGATAGAATTTGCTACCGATGGAGAAATATAAAAAGTCTCAATAATGTATTCCACATTTTGTGTTCCTTGTTAATTCCATTATCCTCTCTCTCTCTCTATTTAACTTATTTTTCGTTTACAACACCAACAAGAAAAATAAAGTTATACCAAAGTGCTTTTCTACAAAGAACATTGCTTAGTGGAACATGTGATGGCCACAACAACCTCTCCCACATTAAATGTCGAACAACAAAAGATATCTTTAAAACACTGTTTTCGAAACAACCCTTATGCTCAACTCTCCCCAGCACTTGAAAACAAAACGTTTCTTTCTTCTTAATGCTTACCACTTTGATCCACTCATAAAAGATTGTCTGGTTTGTTGTTGAGAGCCTATTGTTACATGACACTGAGACTTTAAAGTCAATAGCTACTATTTTTACCTGGACAAGAAAACCAAAGAGGATAACGATCTTGAGGTTTGTGTCTCAGACTAAATTCCCTTCAAACTATGTGGCAGAACATCATATAAATGGTTGGAAATGTTCTCTGACATCTGCAACACGACCATAAAACAATCAAATCCTTTTGCTATCAATCACAATTCTTTGATGGGTGACATATAGTATAACTAACAAAGCTATCAATGTTCTTATTATGTTGCAAAATCAAAAGGGTCTGTCTAATTTCGTTTCTAGGCCCGAAAAAGCTGGAGAAGATCTAGAATTGCTATCCTCTATCTAGTAACAATACAAACTGTTGTATATAGAAAGTGAGAACTGACCTCTAATGGTTGCTGACAATTATAAGCCTAATGTTCATCAAACTCTAATAGGCAGTTTTTGTTTATTGCAATTTTCCCATTCCATTTGCAGCATTTCCTCTGACTCGAACTTGGCTTGTTGTTCTGCTTCTAGGCGGTATTAGACACAAGTTCGAGTAATCAACACTCAGCCCAACTGGAACCTGGACTCTTATTTACATGTTTTTCTCTCATCAGTTTTCTTACAAGCGCTGAGCTTTCCCAATCTCCAGAGGTTGCAAATATGGCAGACAACTGCACATAAGCGACTGAGTTCTCCGGTTCTAGCTCTATAATCTTCTCAGCAACTTTCTTTCCCATGGCTTTATGTCCATTCGCTACACATCCTCTTAGAACAGACGACCACATGCTTGCGTCCGCATCGAAAGGCATCTCTTCCACAAGATCCATGGCTTCTTCCAAATAACCAGCACGAGCCAAAAGGTCGACCATACATGATAAGTGCTCTCTGTCTAGAACAAAACCAGTATCCAACTTCATTGCCTCAAACAGTTTCCTTCCCTCCTCCACGAGACCACAGTAATTACACGCTGTTAGAACACCCATAAAGGTGATCCGAGTGGGTCTTATACCAGCAACACTCATTTTCTTGAACAACTCAATCGCTTCAGAACCATGACCGTTGGTAGCATAACCTGATATCATTGAGTTCCATGGTACTTCATCTGATTTTACCATTGTTTCAAACATTCTCCTGCCATGCGCCACGGATCCGCACTTGCAGTAAAGGTCGATGAGAGAGGATGATACTATTTGATCAGAGTCAAGACCGACAATAGTCGCCCTCGCAAAAACCTGCTCACCGAGTTCGAGCGACGAAATGCTTGCACAGGCACTAATGACACTGGAGAGGCTAAACTTATCTGTAGGCACATCCAGCTTGTGCATTTGGCGGAAATACTCTAACGTTTCACCTGGACAACCATTTTGACTGAATCCTACAGTCATTGAGTTCCAAGAAATCAAACTCTTTTTCTCAATCCTCTCAAATACCCTTTTTGCATCTTCAACTCTTCCACAGCTAAAATACACCTTGATCATAGAGTTCAGTAAGATAGTGTCATAGGTTTTGACCTCACTGAAAAGTTTGCAAGCTTCGTCCGGGCACCCACATGTGGAGTACATGTCAAGCAATGTGCTAGCTACAACAATGTCATCACCTAACCCAAACTTATAAGCATGACAATGCAATTGTTTACCACTCTCTATGATACCCAAACCGCTGCAAGCATTTACAACAGCTGCCAGAGTACGTGAATCTTCCTGAGTTTCATTCCTCATCTCCTTGAAAAGAACCAAAGCCTGCATTTCCATGTTGTTGCCAACATAACCCGAGATCATAGAGTTCCACAGAAACACACATCTTTTACTTCTCCTATTGAAGAGTGTTCTAGCCTCATTCACTCTCCCACAATTAGCATAACCTGAGATTAAAGCAGATAAAGAATGGTCATCAGGCTCCCCAATATGATCCACCATACTACTAGCCATTCTCAAATCACCACACTTTGCATACAAATTAACCAAAGCACTATTCAGTACCTTGTCATACTCAACACCACTAATCAAAACCCTCGCATGTATCTCCTTCCCACATTTCAAAGATTCCGACTTTGCACAAGCCCCTAAAACCGTCGTCAACGTGACAACATCAGCACTCAACTTCTCTTCTTTAAAAAGCCTCAGACTTTCCTCGGCACAACCGTTCTGAACATACCCATGAAGCAGAGAGTTCAGCGTGACAACATCTTTCTCAGGCATAGCGTCGAAAAACCTCCTAGCAACACCTAACTCACCAGCCTTAGCGAACCCGGACACAACCACATTCCAAGAGTACCCATCCCTCTCCGGCATTGCATCAAAGAGCTTTAAAGAAGACCCTTTATCACCTGAGTTCATGTACCCTTCGAGCATTGTGTTCCATGAGAAACAGTTTCTCTCAGGCATTTCGTCGAACAGGTTCCGTGCAGGGGCCACTCTGCCGCTACGCGTGTATATCTGGAGGAGATGGTTTGCGAAGATGACGATTGAGCTGAGAAAGCCCTTCTTGAGGAACAGTCCGTGGGTTTGTCTCCATAGAGATTCTCTGTTTATGTTGCTGTGTGACTTAAGAAGACGGACGTGGCGACGCAGATAGTCTCCTTCCATCAATCAAAAACTCATACGACGACCAAACGGTGACGTATTATATAAGGATCAAACATCATACGACGTCAAACGGTGACGTAGCATGGGGATCAAAATACTTAACGCGCGATTCTCGATTTATTTATTTTTTCCTTAACTTTAATTATGATATAATCAAGGGTGAATTTGCTTAATAGCATAAATGAGAAGGGAAATTAAGTGAATGTCACTGAATTTTGACACAATGAAAAAAGTAACATTTAACACTTTTTCGTTTGGTTATATTTTTTATTTTATTTTATCAAGTAACCGGTGAGAAAGAGAATGAAATGATGACGTCGATGTTAGGAGGTATGGCTAAGAGTAAAACAATACTATCTCCTATCAAATTATACAAGGAAGCAACGTTACATAATTATTTACCATATATCTAAACCATGATATATAGTATAGTATAAACCAAAATATATAAAATTAATACATGATATATAGTATAGTACAAATTAATGAATTATCAAAAAAAATATGCAAAGTAACTAATTTGTCTTAAATTATAAACTTGACCCTCCAACTTCAACATCCACCCTCTTAATATTAAACCATAAATCTCAATTACTAAATCCTAAACCAAATATAATCTTTAAATCCAAATATTAAAATTTAAAAATAGTATATAATATTTTGTAATAATAAACTATACAATATAAATATAAACTATAGAATATACTTGACTATAAACTGGTAAGAACGCATTTATCAAATAATTAAATTTTTGGAAAAGATAATAGCGATGATGAAACAACGGGTAGTTGTAATAACGTTGATGTTGATGTTAAAGTTGGAATAACAAACAACAAAACATAATATATATTATGTTATATTTCTATACTACTACATATTGGCGAAATTGTGAAATGTCTATGATTGCATAATAACTCCAACCATACCTTCTTTCCTTCACCTTCTAAATACTAAACCCTACACACTAACTACTAAACATTAACCTAAAGATAAACCCTAAATCGAAATATCAAAATCTAAAAAAGTACATAATATTATGTAATATTAAACTATACAATATAAATCACAGTTAAATTATTATAGGCTAAAAAACATATAACAATAGTTAGAACTTAAAAAAATTACAAACTATATTTCTAAACAAAATATAACAATCTTTATTAATCATCAAACATAATGGAACATGATAAAATAGTATAGTAACAAATAAGACTAATCTCTGATAGAATTTAGATTATTTATGTAGGAGGAAGAAAAACGACGGATGATCTCAATGACGTTGTTTTCAATATGCAAGAAAATAGTATAGACATTTACAAATAATACAAGATATAAGATTTATTCCATTTACATACGATATTTAATAAATTTGGACATCAAATGTAAAATAGAATGAGAAAAATAAGAGTTTTTTATTGATGAAAAAATATCAAAGAATTATACACGATCCAAACATTTGTCCAATATTAAAAAAAAATTCATATTACAAACAATCACAAAAATAGCAAAGAAAAGAAGTATCAAATTTGAAAGCACGATAGGTTGTTCCATTTCAAGGAATAACATAAAATATTTAAAGAATAGAAAACTATATATGAATTAGTATGGTATCATATACTATAATTTTCTTTCACCGAATATAGAATAAACAACGAATTCATCTTCTTCCTCTTTTTTCAGACATGCCGATACACATGATCACTGTCATTATTCTTCACCACCACATAAAGATGGCGAGTCATCGTCTTCATCTCCACCCCATCATCTTCACCAGTACTGAATATATATACCAACACGGATCAATGCTGATGTGATAGCTTCAATTTCATTTGCAAAATTCAAAAACAAAAACAGAGTACGAAAGCAGAAGCATGATTGGGACAATCAATAAGAAGAGAAGAAAAAGAAATGAAAGAGTGGTTGTATCTGTCTCACCATCTACGCCTTCATCGTTGCTTCTTTGTTATCACAAATGGTTGTCTTATAGAAGATTTCGTGAGAAAAAATCAATCCAAAATATGATAATATATATGTGAATAAAAATAAACCATGATATATTAATAATTATTAGTGATTTTTTCGTGAAGCTTTTGCTGCTTAGATACAAAAGCAAAATAACATTATATTATAAAAGATATATTGTATATCGATAAATTAGGGTAATTGATCATAAAGTAAATTATAATTTGTTTGAAAGCTATACAATGCAATTTCCCTATAATCAAAACATCTAGAATTACTTTTACTTCAATTCAGGAGTGTGTAATTCTAGAAGGAAACCAGAAGGAGAAGATGTATATCGTGAATTTAAATAAGATGATTATTCTGGAATGCCTATGATGAACTTAATTGTTTTCTTTAAGAACTTTAAATGAATATCTGTGTAACGTATGCGTAATTGGGTAATTGGATTTGGACTAGTAGTGATAACGATTTTGTCTCATTCATAGAAAAATGAATTATATTGTATGATTGTATAATGAGAAGTCTAACATGAGCAACATTTTTTTCTAATCATGAATATCTGTGGAACGTATAATTGACGAAGTAATATAAACGATTTTGTCTTATTCATAGAATACTCCATTGTATTGTATATCAGTTAGTGAACGTTAGCGAACAAAACAGTAGACATATACACGTCGAGTTAAAATAAATATATGGAAAACAAAATTGTAACCAATGTCTTTTTTTTTATCAGTTGTTATCAATGTTATGAAATATTGCTATTATTTAGCTCACTTTACAATCATAAGGTATCGATTTTGAAAAGTTTTTTTCAATTATTTTCTCGTTTCTGTAAATTATTTTTAGAGGTGTTTTATTCGTAAGTACGTGCCGATCTTCTTAAATAACCTTACTGTATTGAATTGAAAGCAAGTAATTAAATAAAGGTAATTACTTGATTAATATGTTATGGAATCAGGAAGGGAAAGAATAAGAACCCATTGGACACGCTTACCTTTATTAGTAGAAACATTCAAAAGACTAATGAATTTGACGTATTCCTAACGCATTAAACGCCTCTATACTCATATTAATAGTCAAATTAATGGCAGAGTAAACAGTTTTACCTAATGGAAGTTTCAGTTGTTCTAACTTCTACTTAAAATATAATGGGGGTGATTGATTGATACTGTAACTTTAAGTTTTATGCTTTAGAAATTATGATGTATGTATTTTGGGTGTGGCTTTAATTATTTTTTTACTGAAATATTTCAAAAAACATCGAAAACAATAAATAAAACGGTAGAAAATGGATTTTCAGAATTAACATATTGCCTTTTCTAATTTTTCTGCTCTAGATTCATTTTTAAAAATTAAAGCCTGGTTTTTTTTTTACAAAATAGCTTTGGAAAGAAAAATATGATAGACATATTTTTCATGATTTCATCGCATTACAGCAACCGCAATTAGCA
>CAJHQP010009031.1:0-24185 GCA_905132765.1 Moricandia arvensis
AAAGACCCTTAGAACTCCGGATACAACACACCAGAGACACTTGACACACTTTCTAGAGAGAGAGCCGTCAAGAGAGAAAATAACTCGCTGATTATTGATTGCTTGAGTACAATAGGGTTAGGGAAAACCCTTAAATAAAAGAAACCAGAGAACATGCTCTCTAGGGTTTCGAAAATAAGAAAAATGGAAACTATAGTTTAAACATAACATAAGCTTAAAAATGTAAATAATTCTACTAGTCTTGGGCCGAGATAGAGCCTAAGTGATTTGTAAGACAAGTCATGGCCTCGTTAAAAACCTTCCTCCGGAAAACCTCGTGGGACAAAACCAAAAGCAAGGAAAAGAGCACACACCAAATGTCTTGCCTAGACACTAACTCAGCTTGATGTAGAGATGGCTTGAATGGTGTTCAAAACATCTTGGATCAAACCTTGTCCAAGACTTTCTTCTTGTTGTGGATGTGATGTGAGTAATTCTACAACAGTCTCCTTAAGTTTCTTGACTCTGGAACGATTCATGGGACCTTCTGGAATGGTTAGAGCATCATCACCAGGCTGCTGGTGCATTGTGGCATCATGTGACTCATCTATACTCTCCTTGTTCTCCTTAGTGATCCGGTCCATTATCACATCAGTTTACCAACGAGAGGAAGTCCAAGCTGATGCCAAGGATTAATGGACCCTTCGAGATCATCCACAAGATGAATGACAATGCCTATAAACTTGATCTCCAAGATAAGTATGATGTGTCAAATAGCTTCAATGTTACTGACTTGGTTCCTTTTGTTGTTGATGAACCAGATTTGAGGACAAATCCTTTTCAACAGGGAGGGGATGATGTGATCATGGACCAGATTACTAAAGAGAGCAAAGAGGACTTAGACAAGCCATGTGATGCCACAATGCACCAGCAGCCTGGTGATGATGCTTTGACCATTCCAGTGTTAAGTTGTGGTATCTATCTTGGGGTTAATTAAGAAGAAGAGAGGAGAAGGGTTTGGGTCGACCTTTTCCGTACAACCAAAGTGACTCAAGTTGATTCTTTGGCTCGGTAACCTTATCCAACCATTGGAAAGGAATAAGCTCTCCGCGTAGACAGGCTGGCACAATGCTGGAAAGGATCAGCATCTTGTCAAAGATGTTGATGCCATTTACTTGGCCAGAAAGCCTCCTTTTCAAATAAACGCGCTCCTGGTCGAATCTGAGCCACTCCTTTCCTTGCTTACTTTCTGAAAACCCTTGTAGCTCTCTCTATATATTGTAACCCCTTGAGGATGAATAAAGCGTACAATTCTCTCTAAGTTTTCGAGACTCACAATGTTCTTCATAGTCTTTCATAATCTCTCTTCTTATTAAGTCTAAATCAAGTCTGATCCTTTCCAAATCTATTCGTAGTATCTTCTGGTTACCTTTTCGTCTTATATCTCAAAAGATCTTATGGTATCAGAGCGAGGTTCATCACGATCTGGGTTTGTGTTCATCAAAGTTGAAGCTTTCTGAAGATCCAAGGTTGTTCTTTGAAGATCCGAGTAGAAGACTGAAGTTTGAAGCTTGTGTGGTGCAAAAGCTTGAGTCTTTCACGTTCTCTTCTTCAAAGACTCAACCTTTCCTCTTGTTTCTGGGTTCATCCGTGTTCTAAAGGTTCAGATCTACTCGTTTCCAAGCTTTTGAAGTCAATCTGGTTGTAGATGGATGGTGTTAGCATGATGGTTCCGGTTACTCTTAAAAGAAGTAACTATCTGTTGTGGTCTCGTTGGTGAAGACTGCTGTGGGAAGTAAGGGCTTATGGGGTCATATCACATCCGGTGAAGCTCCTAAGCTCATTACTCAAGATGGTGAAGCTGCAAGTGCCACGAGCGAGGTGGATAAATGGCAGCAAGAAGACATGATGGTGATGACACTACTTCAAGGATCTCTGGAGACTCCTATCATGGAGGCTTATAGCTACTGTGAAACTGCAAAGGATCTCTGGGATACCTTGAAGAAAGTGCATGGGAACATCTCAAACCTGAGCCGAGTGTTTGAGGTGAAGAAAGCAATCAATGGGTTGCTATAAGAGGATATGGAGTTCACTAAGCATCTTGGGATGTTCAGAGCTCTCTGGTACGAGCTAGAGATGCTGAGACCAAGCACGGTTGATGCTGATGAGCTGAATAAGAGGCGTGAGCAAGATAAGGTCTTTGGACTCCTGCTCACCCTAAACCCGGCTTACAACAGCCTCATCAAGCATATCTTGAGAGCTGAGAAGCTTCCATCTTTAGAAGATGTATGTTCTCAGATACAAAAGGAGCAGGGGTCTATTGGGTTATTTGGAGGTAAAGGGGAGCTTACGTTGGCTAACCAGGCTGCGCAAACTGATCAGGGTGAAACCCCAATGGCAAAAAAGGCGGCTTACAACAAGTATGAAGACCGGAGGTTCAATGGCAACTGTGATCACTGTAAGAAGCATGGACACAAGAAGAGTCAGTGATGGATCCTACACCCACATCTCAAGCCGGCTAAATTCATGAAGGAGAGGGAAGCAAGAGCTCACATCTCGGAGGGTTCAAATGGTGCTGGCTCAAGCAAGACAACTGATGGTGATAAGAATGGAGGCGAGTGAAGGAAAGTCCCTTGTTGCTTACACATGAAGCACCAGCAGGAACAATGATCAAGACTACATCCGGAGGTCTGACATTGAAGCCCTCATCAAAATGCTCAAGGAGAATGGTAACACCTTTGGTAATCTTAATGGGTATTCTCTTGGTGCTTCAATGGTTGCTAGTAAGCTAGGAAATGTGAATCAGCCTAGGACTGATAGAACTGGTAGGACAATAGAGAATGAAATGAACCGCCAAAGTCTTGATTGTTCTAGTCCTAAAGCTAGTTGCCACATTGCTAATAGCTCATCTAAACCATTGATAGTAGACTCAGGAGCTTCTCATCACATGATAAGTGACACCAATCTGATCAAAGACATTGAACCTGCTAATGGTCATGTCATGATTGCAAATGGTGATAAGATTCCTATTAGAGGAATAGGAAATCTAAAACTGTTTAGTAAGAACTCGAGATCTTTCTATATGCCTTAATTCACTTCAAACTTGTTATCTGTTAAGAAGTGCACTAATGATTTGAATTGCAAGGTGATATTCAGTCCTAACGAGGTTGAGTTTCAGGATATTGAGAGCCAAAAGATGATTGGAAAAGGAGTTACCAAGGGCGAGTTATATATGCTTGAAGAGCTTGACCCTGTTTCTGATTTTAGTTGTTCCTTTACTACTGTTTCTTCTGCTTTAAATAAGAATGCTTTGTGGCATGCTAGACTAGGACATCTGTAAGACCCGATCCGGCCTTCCTGGCCGCGGTCAAGCCTCACGTTGCTCAGTCCTCTTCCGGACCGAACCTCTAAATTTTTTTCGCCCTTTATCTTTATTATCGCCCATAGGCGAGGGCTAACTTAGATCTTAGCTCAAGACTACATTAGTCATTCCCTAGCTTAGATCAGTTCAACTCATACGCAGCGGATTATAGTACAATAACCATTGGTCTAAATCCAATCTAACACTTGTCCGGTCAAACCACCTCAGCCCTTGGTTAGTATTACAACTACCTTTTAGCTTAGAGATCGATTCTGAACCCAAACCAAGTCATACGATTCTGAGGTTCCATTCCCCTAAACCGTTCTACCAGCATCCTAGTAAGTTACTACTTTATCCAAGTATTTGCTAAGTCATACCTTTGCCACATCCACGGAGCTTGTTAGCTCATCTGTCCATCTGATTTGGTTAGCTCATCCTCTTAGCTGAATGGGTTAGCTAATCCCCTTAGCTGACTTAGCTAGCTCTTCCAGCTCCTCGAGCCGACTCACCTCAGCTAGCTAGAACTGAGCTAAGGCCAGCTGCCTCAGCTAGTTTAGCTAGCTCATCCAGCTAGCTAAGCTGAACCACTTCACCTGAGGTTCCATCTACTCTCTTCCAGCTGATCGAGCTACAAGATAGCTGAGCCCAGCTCCCTGCCAACTCGTCCAACTCTCTTATACCTGCATAAACATCTCCCCTTGGTTACTTAGTCATTCAACCAACCATCCCCACTGACCAAGTAACCTTTGGGAAGTCTTCAATGGTAATGACATGCATCTGGCTCTTCTCAGCTCATGCATCATCCTTATGCTTTGTAGAATATGATACCAAGTCCCTTTCTTGGACTAACAATACTCATCAGATCCTAAGTCAATCAACCAACCACTCCACATGACTCAGACCTGATGAGTCTTCACACATACCTAACCGGCCATGGAACCATGTCCCATTGAACCTGATCAGTCTTGCTCTTACAACCGATGCACCCTTTGATCAATCAGATCAGACACATTGATCCATCATCCATGAATCCGGTGGTCCTTCCTTGCCATGATCAGATCACACCTGACCTTCCCTGCATAATCACAACCAGCTCCAAACTTGTGGTCCACGCCACCCAGTACCAGCCTTACCCTCAGGTACCAGTATGACAACAAGCAAACATGTTCTATAACCACCCAAGCGCAATCCAAACATAATAATCCGATAACCTAACCACAAACCTAAGCAATTGCATGGTTCTGCGCCTAATGACCATCTTAGGCCAATTCTGACCATTTTTCAAAAGTGATCCAAAAACTAAATAAAATTCATGACAATTCGTGATAAATCCTAACTAGATGGAATCCATGGTCGGATTCACCAGAAACCGCCTCGAACCCTAAGATCCGACCCAATCAGCCCAAGGACCAAAATATGGTTTTTGAGCAAATCAAGTCCAAATCGAGTCTAGTCTTTTCCAATAATTCTTATAAATCCTAAAACATCTATCCTCAAGTTTTCAAGCCAAACAAACGCATATAGAGTAGTTTTGGGATCATGGAACCCAAACTGGCCGATAAACTGTCCAATGGAACCAGGCTTATGCTTGGTCCATGGGAAGGCCGTCCTGATCACCAAACTCTCATAAACATATCAGGAGAGGAAGACATAAGAATTAGACAAACAGAAATGGACGTGATCAGAGTTCCAGAGATCATAAACCACATGTTCTCACACAATGGTCCATGCCTTTGGTTTACATGATCCACACCACTAACGTTGGAGGATCGATCCTTCTGGCCACGATCCTTCTCCTTCTCTGATCATTTTCACGTGTTCTCAGACTCTGGAGGATTATTTTGATGTCAACAAAATGGATCAAAACTCATCAATGGGTCGTTCATAACTTTCCCACTGATCTTCCCCAAAACTGCCTCTTTGTTGTCTTCTCACCACTCTTGGTCTTTGATTGTTGATTCCGACCATGTCTCTGCATTCTCCCTTATTTCCAGGATGTATAAGGAGTCTAAGGCGTGCCTCTGGGATCCACTCCAGTCGGCCTTGCCTTCCCCAAACAATCCTCCTCTTCTTCTTGCTTAATCTCCACCATATCCACCTTTAAGCAGATTTATGTCTCTCCTTTTCTCTCTGGATTTTGGCAGAGGTTTGCCTTGTGTTTCTGACTGATTAATTTCGTGCAGAGGGTCTTATATTTATAGGGGAAGGCGTGGTAACTGTCTCTGGGCGAACAGGCACGAATTTGGGGAACAAAACTGCCCAAAACCGCCAAACTGCCCATTCCCACCCTTTCTGCCCAAAACCGCCCAACTGCTCCCTTTTGTGCGTGTGGGCTTCCTGGTACAAGGCCCATTCGTCCTCCTGAAGCCCTGGTTCACTTGCCAAGACCCATGGGCCCTTTCTGGTTCAGGCAAGACCCATGACCACCCATGACCCGTCCAACCGGCCCGGACCATAACCGTTCATCGAGCTGAGATGAGCTGACCACTAGCTGCTCCAGCTGAGTGAGCTAGTCCATCAGCTCCAGCTAGGTGACCTTCCTGGAGTGAGCTACCACTGAGCTACTCCTAGCTGGTTGAGCTCCTTCCAGCTGGTCCGAGCTTCATCCGCGCATCGTCCAGCTGCCTAAACTCTTGTCCAGCTACCTTATGCTTCCCGGAGCTACCCAAAGCTTACCCTGAACTTGGTTGAGCTGCCTCAAGCTGTCCTGAGCTGTTTTGAGCTTCTTCCTTACTCTTTCCATCTGTATTAAGCTCATTCCTACCTTTCCTAGTTAAGTCTCAGCTTCCTGATGCACTTAACCTGCATCCCGGACCATGACACCTCATGGTTAGACCCTAAGGCCTTGCTGGTACATTTTCCTGTACCATGGTCCGTCCCAACGATCCTGGCTAGGATCGGGGACATGACAACATCCTCATGTTAGAGCTTTGAAATTGACGTTACCAGGTGTTGTTTTTGAAAATAATGAGTGTGAAGCTTGCATTTTAGGCAAGCATTGTAAGACTGTCTTTCCAAGATCATCTATTGTTTATGAGAAGTGCTTTGATTTAATTCATTCTGATGTGTGGACTGCTCCTTGCATATCTAGGGATAATCATAAGTATTTTGTAACAATTATTGATGAAAAATCTAAATACACCTGGTTAACACTCATTCCATCTAAAGATAGGGTCCTTGATGCATTTAAGAACTTTCAATCCTATGTGACTAACCATTATCATGCCAAGTTTAAATTTTTTAGATCAGATAATGGAGGAGAGTACACAAGTCATGCATTCAAGGATCACTTAGGTCGACATGGGATCCTTCACCAGACCAGTTGCCCTTACACTCCTCAGCAAAATGGAGTTGCTGAGAGGAAGAATCGCCATCTCATGGAGGTAGCAAGGTCCTTAATGTTTCAAGCAAATGTTCCCAAGAGATTTTGGAGTGATGCTGTGGCTACAGACTGTTATCTCATCAACCGCACACCTACAAAGGTACTGCATGATTAAGCCCCCTTTGAGGTTCTAAACATGTACAAACCATCAGTGGACTATCTACGGGTCTTTGGATGCCTATCCTATGTACTGATCCCTGGAGAGATAAGAAACAAGTTAGAAGCCAAGAGTACAAAGGCAATGTTTATAGGCTACTCCACAACTCAAAAGGGATACAAGTGTTATGATCCGGTGGCAAGAAGAGTTCTGGTGTCTAGGGATATAAAGTTCTTAGAAGAAATAGGGTACTATGAGGAGAAGAATCAAGACAAGTTGAAGGACCTTACCTCAGATAAGGCAGCAACTCTAAGGATTATCTTAGAAGGTCTCGGCATTGGAGTGACCAAGAACCCGGGTGGAAATGGTCCAGCATGTTGACATGAAGAATAAGTAATCTGGAAATAAATGTTGACAAGAAGACATGAATAATAGAGAAGAAGAGATCAAGCCAAGAGAATCATCCAGAATGATCAAGTATAAAATAACCATTTTGTCCGTACAGTTAGGTCAAGGAGTGACCTAACGTGGCTTGCAAGACAAGGGAAGGTTTAACCTGATAAGGAAGGAAGCTTACTCTATTCCGAACCAAAGGAGGATGTTGACAAAGCCAAATAGACGTTGGAGGATAAGGCAAAGGGCAGAAGAGTTCAAATGAATTCAAATGAAGAGAGGGGGGGACCATTCTTCACCTGTCACTTTCTAACATGGCTGGACGAGCC
Organism: Moricandia arvensis; assembly: GCA_905132765.1. NCBI lineage: Eukaryota > Viridiplantae > Streptophyta > Magnoliopsida > Brassicales > Brassicaceae > Moricandia > Moricandia arvensis. The sequence continues at coordinate 7,542 of CAJHQP010009031.1, forward strand.
CCTGCTCTTCTTCAGACTGCTCCAGACCCAATTGTTTATTCATTTCTCTGCTCAACTTGTCTGAATTGTTTATTAGTTGTTTTTGTTTTGTTTGCCTATTAATAGGCATGTACTCAGAAACTAATCTAAGCAAGGAAAACACTTTCCTCTCTCTTTATTCTCTGCCTACACGAATCCTCTCTTCTCTCTCTTGTTCTTCAGTTTGTTCATCATGTTCTTCCATTAAAGTCTCTCTGAATCTCTAAACTCACATGGTATCAGAGCCATAAAATCTCTTGAAACCTTATTCTCCCTATTCTCTTTCATTTCTTCCGCAAACTTACTCTGTTTCATCTATTCCTCTATTTCATCACTTTGTTTCATCTATTCCTCTGTTTCATCACTCTGTTTCATTACTCTGTTTCATCACTCTATTTCAACACTCTGTTTCATTACTCTTTTTCATCACTCAGTTCATTTCGAAATCCTTGAAACACTCTATTACCTGTTGGAAAAGAGAGATTCAAGATGGAGAACTCAAAACTTGTGGCTATTCCAGTGACCTTAACTGGTGTTAACTATCTGCTGTGGTCTAAACTAGCCAAGACAGCACTTGGAGGTAGGGGCTTATGGGAACATGTTTCTGTTGGAGAAGCCCCAACAAAAACTGTCCAAGACAAAGATGGTGTGGAGATGGTGGTGACTGTTGATGGCAAATGGGGTCAGGAGGACTTCATGGTGATGTCCATTATTCGAAATAGTCTGGAACCATCTATCTTGGAAGCTTACTCTTACTGTGAGAGCTCCAAAGAGTTGTGGGATACACTGCAAAAGGTATATGGTAACATTTCAAACCTGAGTAGAGTCTTTGAAGTCAAGAAGGCTATTAACTCACTTCACCAGGAGAGCATGGATTTCAATCAACACTTTGACAAGTTCAGAGCATTGTGGGCTGAGTTAGAAATGCTGAGACCAAGCACCCCGGATCCAAACGTTCTTAATGATAGGAGAGAGCAAGACAAGGTCTTTGCTTTGTTTCTTACTCTAAACCCAGGGTACAATGATCTCATCAAACACATGCTCTGGGCTGAGAAACTACCAACACTAGAAGAGGTTTGTGCTCAAATCCAGAAGGAGCCAGGGTCAGTAGGTCTCTTTGGAGGCATAGGCGACTTGGTCTTAGCAAACCAAGCTGAAGGAGTTGCAAACAAAGGTTACTTTAAGGATGAAGACAAGAAGGTGTGGATTGTGACCATTGCAAGAAGAAGGGTCATGGGAAGGACAAGTGCTGGCTTCTCCACCCTCACCTCAAGCCTCAGAAGTTCAGGACTCCTTACAATGATGCAAGGGCCAACTTCTCTGGTATATGGGCGAGCCATCTGCTCCAGGAACCATGCGCTCCTCCAATGGACTTGGACCAGATGAGGGAAAGGCCTTAGCATCCAGTAGCTGCTCAACCTTGAGGACAACTCATAATGAAGTCATCAAGCGCTCTGACATTTAGGTTCTCATCAAAATCCTCAAGGACAACTCTGGTAACACACTTGGTACCTCTTTACATGCTTCAAATAGTGGTATCTCCTTGAATGCCTTAGCTGGTTCTGAATTGACAAAACCCTTAGTTATAGATTCAGGAGCTAGTCACCACATGATTAATGATCTAAACTTGATTAAAAATATTGTTCCTGCCTTATGAAATGTTATGATAGCTAATGGAGAAAGAGTGCCAATTAAAGGGATAGGTGATCTTAGGTTATTTGAAAAAGATTCTAAAGCTTTTTACATGCCTAGTTTCACATCCAACCTGTTATCAGTTAAGAGAGCAACCAATGACTTGAATTGCAAGGTTACCTTCACTCCTAATGATGTCTACTTTCAGGATATTGAAACTAGTAGGTTGCTTGGCAAAGGTGTGACCAAGGGAGACTTGTGCTTTCTTGAAGACCCCAAGCTTGCAACCGATTTATCTTGTGCTTTAAATTCAAGTTTTAATTTCCCTAAAGATGTAATGTGGCATGCTAGATTAGGACATCCCCATTCTCGTGCCTTGAACATCATGCTTCCTAGTATTTCTTTTAAAAGTGATTGTGAGGCTTGTATCTTAGGCAAGCATTGCAAAAATGTGTTCCCTAGATCAAGTACTATTTATGAAAATTGCTTTGACCTTATTCACTCTGATGTTTGGACTGCTCCATGTGCATCTAGAGAACATCATAGATACTTTGTGACATTCATAGATGAGAAGTCTAAATACACATGGATCACAATGTTGCAATCAAAAGATAGGGTCTTAGAAGCTTTTATAAATTTCCAGAGTTATGTGTCTAACCATTTCAATGCCAAGATAAAAATTTTAGATCAGATAATGGAGGGGAATACACAAGCAATGCATTTCAACAACACTTAGCAAAGCATGGGGTGATCCATCAAACCAGCTGCCCATACACACCTCAACAGAATGGTGTAGCTGAGAGAAAGAATAGACACCTCATGGAAGTTGCCAGAAGCATGATGTTCCATACGAGTGTACCCAAAAGATTTTGGGGAGATGCAGTGTTTACAGCCTGCTATTTGATTAACAGAATTCCCACCAGAATTCTACAGGATCACTCTCCATTCGAGGTACTCAACAAAACCAGATCATCTATAGATCATATGCGTGTGTTTGGGTGTCTTTGTTTTGTTTTGATACCAGGAGAGCAAAGGAACAAGCTAGAGGCTAAGAGTACAAGGGCAATGTTCATTGGGTACTCCCCAAACCAAAAAGGTTACAAGTGCTATGCACCAGAGACTAGGAGAGTCATGGTGTCTAGGGATGTGAATTTTGTAGAATCAAGAGGGTATTACAATGACAAGAGTTGGGGTGAGCTGGAAAACCTATCCCAATCAGCCTCTGAAAGCAATCTTAGGCGTGTGATAGAAAGTCTTGGGGTCAGTATGCCTGAAGAAAGGGTGGAAACTGAACCAAAGGATACCAGGGGGGAACCAACACCAACTACTGAAACTGAGTCAAGTATTGATGAGTTTAGGGTTCCTCACCTTGATAATGAGGGGGTCAATGACAATCAGGCTGAGACACAACAGAATACCTCAGTAACAACTCATGATCAAGCTGAGCAACAAGAACAAGAGGGTTCAGTGTTAAATGAAACTCAGTCTTCATATGATGAGGAGGAAGCACAACCACCACTAAGGAGGAGTACCAGAATCAAACAACCAGCTTCTAACTGGATCAACGCAAGGGTATACTTTAATTCTCAGGCAGTTGCACATCCTATCCAAGCTGTTTGTTCCCTAGCTCAGTATCCTCAGGAACATGTTGTGTTCATTGGAGAACTGGACCAGGAATACATTCCAAAATCTTATGAGGAAGCTATGGAGCATAAGAAGTGGAGAGAATCAGTTGGAAGTGAAACAAATGCAACGATTGTCAATGATACAAAGGCAAGAAAGCTGTAACAAGTCGTTGGATCTTCACAATCAAGTACAATGCGGATGGTACAGTGGAGAGGCGCAAAACAAGACTAGTAGCAAGGGGCTTCACTCAGACCTATGGGGAAGACTACCTTGATACTTTTGCACCAGTCGCCAAACTACACACCATAAGGATCATCCTATCTTTGGCAGTTAACTTGGAGTGGGATCTATGGCAAATGGATGTCAAAATGCTTTCCTACAAGGAGAACTTGAAGATGAAGTCTACATGAGACCACCCCCTGGTCTAGAACATCTTGTCAAGCCTGGAAATGTTCCCAGATTGAAGAAAGCCATATATGGCTTAAAGCAGTCACCAAGGGCCTGGTATCACAAGCTCAGCACCACCCTAAATGGAAGAGGTTTTGTAAAATCTGAAGCTGATCAGACACTCTTCACTCTCACCAGCCAACAAGGGATTGTAGCGATCCTTGTATATGTGGATGATATCATCATCACTGGTAGTGATAAGGAAGGTAGTCTCTTAACTAAAGTCTTTCTTAAATCCTCATTTGATATGAAAGACTTGGGTGGGTTAAAGTACTTTCTAGGGATTGAGATATGTCGATCTAAAGATGGACTATTTCTATCCCAAAAGAAGTACACACTTGATCTGTTAAATGAGGCAGGTAATCTTGGTGGAAGAGCAGCTAAGACTCCACTAGAAGAGGGCTATAAAGTGATGCGTGAGGGGGAGATTAAAGACAAGCCCTATGAAGATGTTAAGCACTATAGGAGGATGGTTGGGAAACTCATCTACCTCACCATCACCAGACCAGATGTGTGCTTTGCAGTCAACCAAGTTAGCCAGCATATGCAAGCTCCCAAGGTTCACCATTGGAACATGGTGGAAAAAATTCTAAGGTATCTAAGAGAAGCACCAGGTCAAGGAGTTTGGACGGGTTGCAACAAGAGTACAGAGATAGTGGGATATTGTGATGCTGATTGGGCTGGAGATAGAGTGGACAGGAGGTCAACAACAGGCTATTGTACCTTTATTGGAGGCAATTTGGTAACCTGGAAGAGCAAGAATCATAAGGTGGTATCTTGCTCAAGTGCTGAAGCAGAATATAGAGCAATGAGGAAGCTCACTAGTGAGCTCATTCGGATCAGGAACCTGCTCAAGGATTTGGGCGTGGAGACATCATTGTCAATCACAATGCATTGTGATAATCAAGCTGCAATACACATAGCATCCAACAATGTGTTTCATGAAAGAACCAAACACATTGAGGTTGATTGTCATAAGGTGAGACAAGCTGTGGAGCAGAGGATCATCCTACCATGCTATTCAAGAAGTGAAGACCAGCTAGCTGTATCATCACCAAGGCTGCAAGTACTAAAGTCTGTGAGTTCATTCATCCAAAGCTTGGACTCATAGACCTCACATGTCACTGATCTCTCCTCCATGGAGTGTTCTACTCTTTTTCCTTAGCTTGGGTTTTCTCCCAAGTGGTTTTACCTAGCTAAGGTTTTAATGAGGGAATGCTTCATGGCTTCCAAGCTTGACCAGTCCCTATGGTCAAGCTTGAGAGGGAGTGTTGACATGAAGAATAAATAATATGGAAATAAATGTTGACAAGAAGACATGAATAATAGAGAAGAAGAGATCAAGGCAAGAGAATCATCCAGAATGATCCAGTATAAAATAACCATGTTGTCTGTACAGTTAGGTCAAGGAGTGACCTAACGTGGCTTGCAAGACAAGGGAAGGTTTAACTTGATGAGGAAGGAAGCTTACTCTATTCAGAATCAAAGGAGGATGTTGACAAAGCCAAATAGGCGTTGGAGGATAAGGCCAAGGGCAGAAGAGTTCAAATGAATTCAAATGAAGAGAGGGGGGGACCATTCTTCACCTGTCACTTTCTAACATGGCTGGACGAGCCCCTGCCCTTCTTCAGACTGCTCTAGACCCAATTGTTTATTCATTTCTCTGCTCAACTTGTCTGAATTGTTTATTAGTTGTTTTTGTTTTGTTTGCCTATTAATACACATGTACTCAGAAACTAATCTAAGCAAGGAAAACACTTTCCTCTCTCTTTATTCTCTGCCTACACGAATCCTCTCTTCTCTCTCTTGTTCTTCAGTTTGTTCATCATGTTCTTCCATTAAAGTCTCTTTGAATCTCTAAACTTACACAGCAGGGACAACTGAAGCAAATCAGTCTCCCCACCTTGGTCATGAGGGGGGAAACACTGAAGATCAGGAAGGTCGAAGCTCTGACAGCAGTGGAGTGTTTGATTCAGGTCAAGAGGAGTTTGATGATTCTCCAGAGGAAGATAGAAGTTCAATGTCTCATGATCAAGGTGGAGATACTCAAGAAGGTCAGAGAAGTCCTGATCATCAAGAGGAGGAAGAACCTGAAGAAAGGGAAGTAGAACAGCAACAACAATTGAGGAGAAGTTCTAGGATAAGAAGACCACCATCTGATTGGGTTAACACTAGGGTTTACTATAATGCCCAAGCAGTTGCGCATCCATCTCAAGTGGTCTGCTCGTTTACTCAGTATCCAGAAGAGCATTGTTCCTTTATGGTCAGTCTAGGCGAGAGCTATATACCAAGATCCTATGAGGAAGCTGTTAAAGACAAGGAATGGAAGGAGTCAGTTGGTGCTGAGGCAAGTGCAATGATCAAGAATGACACATGGTATGAAAGTGAGTTGCCAAAAGGGAAGAAGGCAGTGACCAGTAGATGGATTTTTACCATCAAATACTTGGCGAATGGAAAGATTGGTAGAAAGAAAACCAGGTTGGTTGCAAGAGGCTTCACTCAAACCTATGGAGAAGATTATATGGATACCTTTGCACCAGTTGCAAAGCTTCACACTATTAGAATCATTCTGTCTCTTGCGGTTAACCTTGAGTGGGGTCTATGGCAAATGGATGTGAAGAATGCCTTTCTTCAAGGAGAACTTGAAGATGAGGTCTATATGCAACCTCCACCAGGTCTGGAATACTTAGTGAAGAAGGGAAATGTGCTCTGGCTCAAGAAGGCAATCTATGGTCTCAAACAATCTCCTAGAGCCTGGTATAACAAGTTGAGCACTACTCTCAATGGCAAAGGGTTCAAGAAATATGAACTGGATCATACCTTATTCACTCTCCCGACCACATCAGGTATAGTTGTCTTTCTTGTGTATGTTGATTATATCATCATCACAGGAAGTGACAAGGCAGGTATTCAATCCACTAAAGACTTCCTAAATTCGTGTTTGAAATTAAAGACTTGGGAGAGATGAAATACTTCCTTGGTATTGAGATATGTAGATCCAAGGAAGGTTTGTTTATGTCTCAAAGAAAGTATACACTTGATCTCTTGAAAGATGCAGGGAAACATGGAGGGAAGACAGCCAAGATGACACTAGAGGATAGGTACAAGGTTCCTCGTGAGGGGGAGATTGAGGATAACCGGACATTCCATGATCCTAAGCTTTATAGAAAGCTTGTTGGTAAGTTGATCTATCTTACCATTACCCGACCTGATATATGTTTTGCTGTGAATAAGGTGAGCCAACACATGCAAGTCCCAAAGGAACATCATTGGCACATGGTTGAGAGGATCCTGATGTATCTAAACGGATCACCAAACCTTGGAGTATGGATGGGATGCAATAAGAGCACAGAAGTGGTGGGCTATTGTGACGCGGATTGGGCAGGAGATAGGATGGACAGGAAGTCAACCACTGGATATTGCACCTTCGAGGTGGGAACCTAGTTACCTAGAAGAGCAAGAAGCAGAAGGTGGTCTCTTGCTCCAATGCTGAAGCTGAGTATAGGGCAATGCTGAAGCTTACAAACGAGCTGGTGTGGATCAAAGGCATCTTGAAGCATGTGGAGGTTGATCAGTCTACACCAATGACTATGCATTGTGATAACCAAGCCGCGATCCATATAGCTTCCAACTCTGTCTTCCATGAAAGAACCAAGCATATTGAGGTTGATTGCCACAAGGTGAGGCAAATGATTGGATTAGGAGTGATCTTGCCATGCTATACAAGGAGTGAGGATCAATTGGCGGATGTGTTTACAAAGGCAGCTAGACAAAAGACAATGGAGTCCATCCATGTGAGGTTGGGGCTCATTGATCTAACCCAACTTAGCTAATCCCCTGCTATGGGATCTCTACTCTTTTTTGTTAACCTGAAGTGATAAACCATCTCACTAAAGGTTAATGTGCAAAGCTTGGGCAAAACCCACTTAGAGACTGATCAAGGTCTAAGGAGGGTCCAGAAGCTTATGCAGAGCTAGAACAAGGTTCAGGAGGGGTTTAATATGAAGGAAGAAGGCTTGGGTGCAATTTGGGAGCAAATGGTTGAGGTGCAAAAATAGGGTGGTCCGTACCGTACGGCCGTACGGACTTTACGGCCTGTATGGACAAGCCGACCCGGGAAACTTATTTCTCAACCATTTGAAGATATTTTAGGTTTGTGCAAAAACCGGGTCAAGTTGTACGGACCAAACCCTAAATCCGTACAACCCTAGGACTTACCTTGCATCCCAAGTCACAGAGAAGCTTCAATGGTGAAGAAAGAGTCTCGGATGGTTTGGAGAAGAAGATGGGATCAGAATGGCATCTTGGAAGGCATCTGCGAGATGCTGCTTGTCTTGACCGTTTATGGATAAGGTTCAGGATGGAAAGGAAGGAGGCTGAACCTGGACTGATCACTGGATAGATGCATAGGCCTTGGTGGCCGATTCTAGGCCAAGTTACACTCTTGACCAGCCAGGCTGTCCCCAAGCGTGTATAGCTCCTGCTCCACTCATTTCAAACCTTCCCTTGACTCCACATGCTTGCTCTGATATTTTGTAAACCCTAGACTAGCTCATTTATCTATTTATACTCTTGTAAATGTCGAGTTTAATAATCAAGCAGAGAAGTTCTCTCCTTCATAATCTCTTAGTCTCTTTTACTCTCTCTACTCTCTCAAGTCTCTAGATACTTAGTCTCTCAATCTCTTTCTCTCATTAATCTCTCAATCTCTCATACTCTCTCACGAATCACTCTCACTCTTCCATCAGTCTCTCGTTCATCCTCATCAAGTCTCATCCTCATCATCTCCACACTCGTTCATCATCACTCAAGCACTTGTTCTCTGAAAACTTTCATGGTATCAGAGCCAGGTTGCTCAGTCTCCTGGTGAAGATTTCGCATCAGTCACAAGCTCTAAAGGTCTCTCCTTTCCAGATCCAGTTCATCTGGATCTAAAGTCTACACCTTTGAAGACAAAGAAGACAGTCTAGCTCATATCCGACCTCAAGATGGAGTCTTCCAGAGCCATTGTCATTCCAGTCATCCTCAAAGGTCCCAACTACCTTCTCTGGTCACGCCTGGTGAAGACAGCCCTTGGTGGAAAGGGGTTATGGAGCCATTGTATCTTAGGTGCTCAAACTCCTCCAAAGCTGTCGCCTCTCAAGAGAGTTCATCCAGTGGTGATAATGGTTCTCCTATTGTCTCGGAAGAGAAGTGGCAACAAGATGACTACACGGTCTTGACCTTTCTACAAAGCTCCTTAGAAAGATCTATCCTTGAAGCCTACTCATACTGTGAGAGTGCTAAAGAGCTTTGGGAAACCTTAAACAAGATCTATGGTAACATCTCTAACCTCAGCGGAGTCTTTGAAATCAAGAGAGCCATCAACAACCTGTCCCAAGAGAATGAGGAGTTCACGGTTCATCTAGGAAAGTTCAGAGCCCTTTGGTCTGAACTTGAGATGCTGAGACCTCAATCTCTTGACCCAGAGGTGTTGAATGAAAGAAGGGAGCAAGACAAGGTGTTTGGTCTGCTCTTGACCCTCAGTCCTACCTTCAATGACCTTATCAAACATATCCTAAGGTCTGAGAAGCTTCCCACGCTTGAAGAGGTGTGTTCCCAAGTCCAAAAGGAGGAAGGTTTACACGGGTTGTTTGAAGCAAAGGAGAGTCCTCTCCTTGCATCACAAGCTGAAGCAGTTCCTCAGTCCAACAAGGCGGCCTACAAAAGGGAGGACTGGAGGGGTCTCAAGTGCGAGCATTGCAAGAGGGATGGACACACCAAGGAGAGGTGTTGGGTGCTTAACCCACATCTTAAACCTGCCAAGTTCAGATGAGCCGTGTCCATGGAGGTTCAAGGAATCAGCTCAGATTCCTTGGGTTGTAAGCAAACCTCCTAAATCCTTAATAAGAGCTTGTGTCTTTGTTTAGTTGTGCATTGAGTGGTGTTTGTGTCCTAGGATCTCCTGGCTTGTTTATTGCATTGTAGTATGTTCCTGGTCGCTTTTGTCGTAGCTTATCCATCATGGTTGTCTTGAAGCATTTAGAAGTTGTCTAAGCTCTTGTTTCATGGTTTTGATAATCTGTTTTGCATAAGCATATCTCATTCTGTCTAAGTTCAATCCGGTTGCATACTGGTTCTAATGCCTTTGTTTAATCCATCAGTGTTTGCTTGCATCATTTAGAAGCTGTCTAGGTTGCTTGCATCATTGGTTTTGATTGGAACTGGTGTGCATAGTCTCTTGTAGCTCTCGGATTGAACCTATTGCATTCATATAGTATTGCTTAAGTTGTTGCATCTATTGCTGCATGAAATTAAAGCCTAAAGTGTCAGTGTATTGTTAAAAGCATACATTACACTTTAGAGATTGAAATGTGCTTGATCTTGTTCTTGTGATTAGCTTGTTTCAAGATCATAGCTTGTTGAGGCATTGGTGATCAAACCGGATGTGTGGTCTTGGTTTGGTCCCAATGGGATGATCTAATCTTGCATTGAGTTGTGGTTCTGTTAGGTATACAAGAAGTACAGTGACAAACCAAACCAAGGTGACAATATACTGATCTAATGCCATTGCATATCATCATTGGACGAGTCAGTCCACAAACTACAGGAAGTGTAGTGTGATTGAATATGCAATGAGAGGATGATGCCATTGTATGATACCACATGGATGTGTCAGTCCCAAAGTCTACAAGAAGTGTAGAGTGGGTTATCATACAATGAGAGACTACCTTGTGAGGGCTCTTAAGGTGATTCAAACACCATGTGTTCCTGGTATAAGGAAGAGAGCCAAAACTCACAAGGGTTAGGACATCAAGTCTTTTAAAGACTGATGGTTCCTTAAGACCATGGAACTGTATACACTAATCTCACAAGCTTAGCTCCTCCCATAGTCTCGGAGTTAAGCTTGAGGGGGAGTCTAAATGTACATGATCCATGGTCCAGTATCAAGCCGAGCAAGGACTTCAACAAAGGATCATCAAACCGGGTCTAGGCAGTGGCGTGTCTATGCAAAGAGGCTGTTAAGAGCAGCCTTGGTTGTGTGCCTATGAAAGCTCAGTTCAATGCGGCCTCTGTGGTGAGGTGATTGAAAACTGAAGCTGAAATCTCCACACACCTCCCATCAAGTTGGTGTTGCCATGAAGAGGTTGCAACCGGCCAAGTGTGAGGGATTCAAGTGACAAAGCAGTCACTCCTCATCCAAACAAAAAGGGAAGTAACTTGAACTCAATCTATTACAAGTCATTCATCATTTCTATGGTTCTTAAAATGCTTGAATAGATTGGTTCTGATTGTTAAATGGAATAAGTTCTAGTGCTTGTGCCTTAGTTGAAACCATCATTGATCTTGCTCCATTTAGAAGATTGTCTAAGTTGCTAGAATCTTTGGTTTTGTTTAATCTTTGAGCCTTGCCTAAGTGTCTTATTCTTGTTGATATCTTTGATAAGTACTGATGCACCTTTGGGATAATGTATAAGGTACCATTACCAGTACTTGAGCCTCACAGAAGATGATCATGGTCGTTTCCTAGCTTCTCTAAGGTGGCCTTGAAGTCAGTTGAGAGGGGGAGACCCAAACCGGGTCTATGAAGAGGTCAAGCCAAGTTCTATGAGTGTGCAAGCCTTGTGTTGTTGGCTGCACGAGTTTAGGCCACGATCCAGAGTCCTTTGTGTCCAACCACACTGGTTCTAAGGCACAAAGGCTCAATGGCCAATCCTTAGGCCTTGAAAGAACTTACTCTTTCCTTGCAAAGGTTTTATCCTTAAGGAGGGTTTTCTTTGGTAAGGTTTTAACGAGGAGGGACTTCAGGGTTCCAAGCTTGACTCAGGATCTATAGAGTCAAGCTTGAGGGGGAGTGTTAACCTGAAGTGATAAACCATCTCACTAAAGGTTAATGTGCAAAGCTTGGGCAAAACCCACTTAGAGACTGATCAAGGTCTAAGGAGGGTCCAGAAGCTTATGCAGAGCTAGAACAAGGTTCAGGAGGGGTTTACTATGAAGGAAGAAGGCTTGGGTGCAATTTGGGAGCAAATGGTTGAGGTGCAAAAATAGGGTGGTCCGTACCGTACGGCCGTACGGACTGTACGGACAAGCCGACCCGGGAAACTTATTTCTCGACCATTTGAAGATATTTTAGGTTTGTGCAAAAACCAGGTCAAGTTGTACGGACCAAACCCTAAATCCGTACAACCCTAGGACTTACCTTGCATCCCAAGTCACAGAGAAGCTTCAATGGTGAAGAAAGAGTCTCGGATGGTTTGGAGAAGATGGGATCAGAATGGCATCTTGGAAGGCATCTGCGAGATGCTGCTTGTCTTGACCGTTTATGGATAAGGTTCAGGCTGGAAAGGAAGGAGGCTGAACCTGGACTGATCACTGGATAGATCATTGGACTTGTGGCCGATTCTAGGCCAAGTTACACTCTTGACCAGCCAGGCTGTCCCCAAGCGTGTATAGCTCCTGCTCCACTCATTTCAAACCTTCCCTTGACTCCACATGCTTGCTCTGATATTTTGTAAACCCTAGACTAGCTCATTTATCTATTTATACTCTTGTAAATGTCGAGTTTAATAATCAAGCAGAGAAGTTCTCTCCTTCATAATCTCTTAGTCTCTTTTACTCTCTCAAGTCTCTGGATACTTAGTCTCTCAATCTCTTTCTCTCATTAATCTCTCATACTCTCTCACGAATAAATCTCACTCTTCCATCAGTCTCTCGTTCATCCTCATCAAGTCTCATCCTCATCATCTCCACACTCGTTCATCATCACTCAAGCACTTGTTCTCTGAAAACTTTCATTTTTCTCTCATCAAAGGGTTTTATCCCAAAAAGGGTTTTCTCTTTGGTGAGTTTTTAATGAGGGAGATCTCATAGCCTTCCAAGCTTCACTTGTTCCAAATGGTCAAGCTTGAGGGGGAGTGTTAAGTTGTGGTATCTATCTTGGGGTTAATTAAGAAGAAGAGAGGAGAAGGGTTTGGGTCGACCTCGTCCGTACAAGGCCGTACAGGCCGTACAAGGCCGTACAGGCCGTACACGGCCGTACAAGGCCGTACAGGCAGATGTGATCATGGACCGGATCACTAAGGAGAGCAAGGAGAGTTTTGATGAGTCACATGATGCCACAATGCACCAGCAGCCTGGTGATGATGCTCTGACCATTCCAGAAGGTCCCATGACCCGTTTCCAGGGTCAAGAAACTTAAGCAGAGTGTTGTAGGATTACTCACTTCACATCCACAACAAGAAGAAAGTCTTGGACAAGGTTTGATCCGAGATTTCTTGAACACCATTCAAGCCATCTCTACATCAAGCTAAGTTAGTGTTTAGGCAAGACATTTGTTGTGTGCTCTTTTCCTTGCTTTTGGTTTTGTCCCACGAGGTTTTCTGGAGGAAGGTTTTTAACGAGAACACGACTTGTCTTACAAATCACCTAGGCCCTATCTCGTCCCAAGACTAGCAGAAGTTATTTAATTTTAAGCTTATGTTATGTTTAAACTATAGTTTCCATTTTATTATTTTCGAAACCCTAGAGAGCATGTTCTCTGGTTTCTTTTATTTAAGGGTTTTCCCTAACCCTATTGTACTCAAGCAATCTAATAACATCGAGTTCTTTTCTCTCTTGATGGCTCTCTCTCTAGAAATTCTGTCAAGTTTTTCTCTGGTGTGTTGTATCCGGAGCTTTAAGGGTGTTTACTTGGTGTGTCATATCCGAGCTAATCATCTAGGATTATCAAGAGTCCTCTCATCCCTCTTGTGTCACCATTCAATCCACAAACCTTGAAGAACTTGAGTCCCTGATTCGTTCTTGCAAGGATCTATCCTCCCAATCAACCAAAGAGCATCCTAGGGGCGCATCAAGTGGTATCAGAGCAACTTTGGTTAGGGAAGTCTTCTTTCTCTCTTAACTTTTTATGTTTCATCCGCAAATAAACCTCTATCAAATTGAACAAGAAGAAGATCTAAGTTGTTTAGGTGATGAGGAAATCAAACCTTAATCAAACCTGGGGGAAGAAATCAAGAGAAAGTCACTAGAGAACATGAAACCGAAGCAAGCTAAAGAAGCCAACCAGGATATATGTTCACTAAAAATGCCATATCTTTCAAACCCGGAGGGTTTTAATCACGAGGCCAATTTTCATAGATTCTACACTCAAGAAGTAGTCAATCACAGTTTGAAGCGGACCAAATTATTCACTGGCCCAGGAGTTACGGATTTTACAAAATGGAGGTTTCCCAGCCCATTCATCCGCGAGTACTCGACTTTGGAAGAGGATCCAAGCCCAATGACGAAGCGTCCTGACCCAAAACCCAACATATTATTCAATATGGATTTCTCAGATTTCAACAAAGCCCAAGATCACGAGATTTGGTCACGGAAATTAGGAGTTATGCTCATTTTCCCAAAACCGGCCAAATCGAGCAGTTTATGGAAAGATTGGACAATCTTTCGGTTTGATCATCTACCAGCCACTCAATTCTGACCAGAAGACTTTCTGATAAAACGAAGACTTCCAGAAGACTATTCCAACCAATCAGGAGTCCATTCCATAATATTACCATGCACCATAGATCATAGGATCAGGAGGATCCTCATTAACCTCTACTTGCCTTATTTGGAGTCTTGGCAATTAAAACTCCAACAGCTCTTTTTCCTTGAGCTTGTGCACGAAATAAATACATTTCAAGCCATCAAGAAGGTCCCAAGAAAGCTCTCTTATCCCCTTAAACCGTCCAGATTCAAGAAGATACCATTCCCTCACTTGGAGCCAAAGAATCCCATTAAAGGCTCCAACGGCCATATTTTGATTTCTTGCTTTGTTTCCTTTATTTTTGTTTTAGAACGTTAGGAACCTAGTCTCTGAGCATTATATAAGCTCCTAGACGTCCATTGTAACCAGTACCCACGATTTATTAAGTAAAGTATTTATTTTCTTTTGCCTTTGCAAAGAAACCCTAATCAAGTCTTGATTGTGTATGAGAAGCAGCAGCCAAGCAACTGACTTATCAAGCTTCAGTCCATTGAAGTTTGTGGCGTCCTTCACTCCATCATCATCCATCCCCATCCACTGTTCTCTTTAGTTGGTTATACGACCAAGCAAGGTGAATCCATCCTCCACTTCCTTCCATAGTCCATCCATAAAGATCGGTAAGTTGGTTATACGACCATTTGCTTGTCTTCCATCAACCCTCCTATCAAGGCTCTTTCTGTGCCCACATCATCTGGTATCAGAGCTAAAATCTCCTGAATCAGGTCCATTCTATTCTTGCATCATATTTAGTTTTGTATTTGTTTTCATCATTAAACCAAAAAAGCCATAAAAACTGTTTTTTTTGTTTTTTGCATACTTGTGTTCTTTGTTCATTATAAATTGAAAACCAGAAAAAGTGTGATGTAGGAGATGACATTTAGTTTATTTTTATTCATTTTATTCAGAAAAAGAAAAGAAAAACGTGTTAGCATTCATTAGGTACTTGTTTCCATTTAAGAAAAGTCCAAAAAATATGCATTCTTAAATCTTGCATTAAAAAAAAGGGGATAGCAAATTGAATCATTTAAATTTCGTGCATAGCATATTGTTTTCTAATTTTATTGCTTGCATCCACAAAAGAAAATAGAAATTATCATTTAGCTTAGTTTATATCATTTTGGTCTAAGCATATTTAGTTGTTTCCATTTTCGGTTAATTGCATTTGCATACTAAGAAAATTCAAAAAAAAATATCAGTGATAGTTTTGCATCCCATAATTCCTTTTCATTGTGTTCATTAGCATACCATATTGTCTTCATTCGAGTTTGCTTCCAGAAAACCAAAGAAAAATTTGCATCTTAGTTTATATCATTTCTGTCCATTTATTGCATTTTCTCGGTTTAGTATAAAGTTTCATTGTTGCATATGTTTTGTTTTTATTCCGACCAAAACTTCCCATTACACACTTGATCTTTAAAGGTAAATTTCAGGAAATCTAATGGGAAAAGAAGCACAGAATCAGATCATCATGAACCTGCTTATGAAAGCCATGCAGACCATGGGTGATCAGATGACCAAGCTGGAACAGTCTGGTCTTGCACGACCAGAAGGAAGACATGGACTTGGAAATACACCAAGAGCTGGATATGTGGAACCAAAGCCACCAGACCCTTCACTAATCATCCCACACCAAACTTCTAAAACTCAAAGCCATATAGTTCATTCTTATTCTGATTATGGATCTGCTAATAAAACTAAACTTCATACATTTTCAGGAAGAAGAAACTACCTGGAGTGGGAGAGAAACTTAGATGAGTGGTTCTACTACAGCAACATCCAGAAGAAAAATAGGTTAGCCTATGCTATTGACCAGCTCATAGATATTTCTTTCAAAGGGTGGATACAAGAACAAGATGAAAGATGGGTTTACAAGGAACCAGCTATCACCACTTGGAGAGATCTTAAGGGAAGCATGAGAGAAGAAATTTGCACCAGAGTTTACCAATTCTCAAATCAGGGAACAATACCCCCAGAAGTTATCCAACTCGTGGTTCCCAAGAGGCACGAAGAGTAGTACCACCATGATGTGATCATGGACCAGATCACTAAGGAGAACACGGAGAGTCTAGATGAGCCACATGAAGCCACATTGCACCAGCAGACTGGTGATGATGCTCTAGCCATTCCTGAAGGTCCCATGACTCGTTCCAGAGTCAATAAGCTTAAAGAGAATTTTGTTGGATTACTCACTTCACATCCACAACAAGAAAGTCTTGGACAAGGTCTGATCCGAGATGTCTTGATCACCATTCAAGCCATCTCTACATCATGCTGAGTTAGTGTCTAGGCAAGACATGGGGTGCGTGCTCTTTTCCTTGCTTTTGGTTTTGTCCCACGAGGTTTTCCGGAGGAAGGTTTTTAACGAGGCCACAACTCGCCTTCACATAACATAGGCTCTATCTCGGTCCAAGACT
>CAJHQP010009032.1:0-24180 GCA_905132765.1 Moricandia arvensis
TGATAGGATGCTACATGACGATAACAATGGAGAGGGAGCTGAGACAGAGAAGCAAGTGATGTGGGCAGTAAGAAAGTCAACAAGACAGAAGTTTGCGACAAAGAGACACGTGGAGTAGAAGAGGTGACGTGTCTCTATCAGTTATTTACTTGTTCAATAAGGAAACCTAGTCTTTAGGAGACTACTTCCACATTTCCATTACGTTCACGTTCTGTAAGGAGTTGTTAACTCCACTTTCTCATTCATGTTTGTAAGGAGTCCATGACTCCATTTGCTTCTGTTGTTTTCTATTTAAATCAATGAAAAACACAAAAATAGGTAGACTTATCTACCAACAAATCTCTTGAGCACTTACGATATCATATTCTCTTTGGGCTTTGAAGAGGGACCTTGGCAACTTGGTATCAGAGCAGTTCTTTTGTTCTTGTTGACGGTATTCAATACGAATCAACGATCACCAGGAGCAAAATTTTTTTTTTCTTTTCTTTAACCCCTGATCAACATCATTCCACCCAGAAAAACAAAAAATAAAACAGAAACAGTTACGACAATGACTAACAAAGAACGACTCGATGGCCTTGAAGCAGGTCTCGGGATGGTACAAGACGAGCTTCAGCAGCTGACCGTTGGACTCAACGATCGGATCCGTGCAATGGAACGATCACTGGAAGAATCCCTCGGACGAATGCAAGAGATGATAATCAACTCCCGTGACAGCAGCTCCAGCGTACCGAGACAGAGCCGAGAGAAAGGACCACAACAAACCGACCCTCACCCAAACGAGACAGTGAATCCCTTTGCCTCACCACGAACCAACACCCCTCACATTAAGCTGGAATTCTCCAAATTCAGTGGTGGAGACCCCTACCGAATGGATGAGCAAAGCAAAACAATACTTTGCATATCACGAGATGCCAAGAGAACAAAGAGTCAGCTTTGCTTCTTACCACTTATCGGCGGAGGCAAACGAATGGTGGCAAGCAATTTCAAAGGCTCGTGGCTTAATTCCACAACAAACAACATGGGAGACTTTCGAAACAGAGTTATGGACTCGGTTTGGTCCTATGGACGGCGAAGACTTCGACGAGGCACTCTCACACATCAGTCAAAAAGGACCATTGATTGAGTATCAGCGAGAGTTCGAACGCTTACAGAACAAGGTCGAAGGATGGTCCGAGAAAGCTTTGGTTGGTGCCTTCATGGGCGCCTCAACACCAACATCTCCAATGCAATTCGCATATTCAAACCTAAGACCTTAACAGAGATAATTAATCTGGCCCAACTTCGCAATGATCAGATACAAAAGGATAAACGCTGGAGTAATCCCAGGTCATCTACAACAGGTTCATCCAATCCTCAAGCCCACATACGTTCGGCTCATGTTCCTGTTCCTTCCTTCTCCCCACAACTAGAGCCGCGAAAATTAACATGGGAAGAGATGAAAAAGAAGTGCAGCTTGCGATTGTGCTTCAGCTGTGATGATAAATTCTTTCCCGGACACAAATGCAAGCAACCACAGTTGTTCATAATGGAGAGCGAGCAAGACAATGACGACAGTGACGACGAACCTCCACATACTCACGAACCAACAACCGGAGATTTCATTGCATGCTTTAACAGGCTGGGATACTCCATCAACTATTCGTCTTCACGCAAACATCGGCCATCAACGACTTCTCGCACTGGTGGACAGTGGCTCGACCCACAATTTTATAAGTGAGAAAGCTGCGCTGCGACTTCGCCTATTAACAACACCAGTGACACCTTTTTTGGTTCGAGTCGCGAATGGGACTCCATTACAGTGTAGCCGAAGCTGTACCTCGGTGGAGATACGGATGGGGACCACCAAACTCAAGCTGACTTTACACGTTCTTCCCTTGGTGGGCCTGGACATCGTTTTAGGAGTAAAATGGCTTGAATCGTTGGGCCCAGTGACATGTGACTAGAAGGCCCACTCGATGCAATTTTTTTGGGAAGGGGATTCCCATATTCTCCACGGGTTACAAACGACCCATATTCAATCAACTGGGCCAGCAGATATCCGTAAAGAAGCCCAACAAGGACAAATCCTCTACGCCCTATGCCTTTCCACCGTCGATACGCCATTGACGCCTATTGCAGAAAGAATTTCACGCCCTAATCCACGAGTTTGATGATCTCTTTCAGACACCATCGGGTCTTCCGCCTCAACGAGCCATTGAACACCCAGATCACACTCAAGGAAGGGACGGATCCGGTGAACGTACGTCCCTATCGGTATGCTTATTTTCCAGAAAGAAGAAATTGAGAAGCAAGTACACGACATGCTCAAATCTGGAATCATACGCCCCAGCTCAAGTCCATTTTCTTCTCCTGTCCTCTTAGTGAAGAAAAAGGACGGATCCTGGCGCTTTTGTACAGACTACAGGTCCCTCAACGCAGCCACAATCAAAGACAAATTTCCCATACCGACAGTTGACGATATGATAGACGAGTTACATGGAGCATCATACTTTACTAAGCTTGACCTAACAGCATGATATCATCAGGTCAGGATGCACCCTGGAGACATCGCAAAGACGGCCTTTCGAACGCACAACGGCCATTACGAGTACTTGGTCATGCCGTTCGGTTTGTGTAATGCGCCGTCCACATTCCAGGCCCTCATGAACTCAATCTTCCGCCCATTAATTGTGCAAATCGGTCTTGGTGTTCTTCGACGATATCCTCATCTACATCCCCAACTGGAGTACACATTTGACACATGTTCAGGAAGTGTTCCAGCTACTGCGTGCTCATCACCTCGCGGTTAAGTTCAAGAAATGCGATTTTGGGCGACAAGAGCTGGAATACTTGGGGCATATTATCACAAGCAGTGGTGTCAAGGTTGATCAATCCAAAGTCAAGGCTATGCTCGAATGGCCAGCACCAACAAACATTACTGAGCTCCGTGGATTTCTCGGATTGACAGGCTATTACCGAAAATTTGTCAAAGACTATGGTCTTATTATGCGACCTTTGACAAATCGCCTTCGACGCGGACAATTCACGTGGGATACCGAAGTAGAAGAAGCCCTTCCAGTCCCTGAAAGAAGTGATGACAACAACCCCTACCTTGGCTCTTCCCGATTTCACCAAGCCCTTTGTCATTCAAACTGACGCTTCCGGAGAAGGTATAGGAGCCATTTTATCCCAAAATGACCAACGTATCGCCTTTATGAGCAGATCGTTAGGGGTGTCCAAGAAGAGTTCGTCTACTTATGCCCGTGAAATGCTGGCTATCATTGTTGCCATTCGTACTTGGCGACCATACATTCTGGGCCAAAAATTCACTATTCAAACCGATCAACGGAGCTTGTGCTACCTTCTCGAACAACGAATCCTCACCCCCGAACAACAAAAATGGATGGGAAAGCTCGTGGTTATGATTATGAAATTGTCTACAAACCAGGGAAGTCAAATGCAGTGGCATACGCTTTATCACGCCTACCAGACAGCCCAGTCCTCATGCCATATCCGTTTCCGTCAGTGAGTCTGTGGGACGAGCTCCGCCAACTCGCCAAGTCAGACCCCTATTTAGTGCGCATCGGTAAGGCAGCACTGGAGAAACCAGGAAAACCTTACACATGGAAAGATGATCTCTTGTGCTACAACAACCGTATAGTGGTACCTCCTACTTCTCCTCTCATTCAACAACTTTTGTATGAGCATCATAATACAACCATGGGTGGCCATTCTGGGATTTTGCGGACATTTAAGCGTCTCTCGCGTCAGTTCTACTGGCCGTCAATGCATCGTAGCGTCCTGGAGTACGTGTCTAGCTGTGATACGTGTCAACGCGCTAAGACACAAACAATGTCACCAGCTGGCCTCCTTCAACCATTGCCAATTCCTGACCAAGTTTTGGGAAGATATATCCCTTGATTTTGTCGACGGACTGTCGCGCTCCAATAACTACACATCCATTTTGGTAATTGTGGACCGGTTGAGTAAGTCAGCTCATCTCATACCTTTAACACATCCTTACACAGCTACACAAGTTGCTCAACGATTCACTGACCTAGTGTCCAACTTCATGGCATTCCCGAGATCGATACTCAGTGACAGAGACCCAATTTTTCTCAGTCACTTTTGGCAAGAGCTGTGGAAGATGTCGGGAACTAAACTACGCAGATCGTCGGCATACCACCCACAATCAGACGGCCAAACCAAAGTGGTGAATCGGTGTATTGAACAGTTCCTTCGTTGCTTCATCCAACATCGGCCTAAGCAATGGAGCAGTTTTCTTCCCTGGGCGGAATACTGGTACAACACAACATTCCATGTTTCTACTGGAATGAGCCCTTTTGAAGCTTTGTATGGCAGGAAGCCCCCACTGATGCCGCGGTATGAGCTTGGATCCTCACTAGTGGAAGAAATAGATGCACAGTTACAGGCACGAGATGAGTTGTTGGGTGAGTTGAAACATCATCTCGAACAGGCTAACAATCGTATGAAGCAAATGGCGGATCGCAAACGCCGAGACGTTGAATACGAGGTGGGCGACTGGGTGTTTCTGCGCTTACAACCATATAGGCAGAAAACGGTTTTCAGGAGATCTTCTCAAAAATTATCCAACAGGTATTTTGGACCTTTCCAGATTGAGAAAAGAATTGGGTTGGTGGCTTATCGACTAAGCTCCGTGAAGGCTCAAAAATTCATCCAGTCTTCCATGTCTCACTACTTAAGAAACGCGTTGGTACAGAGGAACCTGTGTCAGTCGAACTTCCACCACTTCGTTCTAATGGGATTTTTCACTTAGAACCAGCAGAGGTACTCTCTTCACGACAAACACCACGTGGTTCTATGGAGGTTACAGAGATCTTAATACGTTGGAAAAACATGCCTATGGAGGAGGCTACTTGGGAGGAACTCAATCAGATCAAGGTTAGCTTTCCTTCGTTTGTTTCGAACCTTGAGGACAAGGTTCTGTTGGAAGGCGGGAGAGTTGATAGGATGCTACATGACGATAACAATGGAGTGGGAGCTGAGACAAAGAAAGCAAGTGATGTGGCAGTAAGAAAGTCAACAAGACAGAAGTTTGCGACAAAGAGATACGTGGAGTAGAAGAGGTGACGTGTCTCTATCAGTTATTTACTTGTTCAATAAGGAAACCTAGTCTTTAGGAGACTACTTCCACATTTCCATTACGTTCACGTTCTGTAAGGAGTTGTTAACTCCACTTTCTCATTCATGTTTGTAAGGAGTCCATGACTCCATTTGCTTCTGTTATTTTCTATTTAAATCAATGAAAAACATAAAAATAGGTAGAGTTATCTACCAACAAATCTCTTGAGCACTTATGATATCATATTCTCTTGGCTTTGAAGAGGGACCTTGGCAGGCTTGCACGTCCTCTTTGTCATTGTTCAAGACTTTAGGGCTTTTAGGTATGTATGAGAGTAGATATATTATAGAAGATTCAAAAAGTATGACCCACATGGGTTTGTTTACACTATGGGCTTATAATATAAAGCTTTAATCTATTGGATGTCGTCGCAACTTGATTTAATTTTCCTCCAACGACAACGGTTATCATAATTGTTAAATATGAACCAAAGTTGTCGGATAAACCAATCTGGTATTACAAAATAATAATGATCTGGTTCAATCCTAGAATCTAACCGGTCTGGTCTAGTCTACATAAATTAAAGCGACTGCAACTAATCTTCAAAAAAAAACCCTAGCAGACAAGCAGCCGACTCCACCACAGCGAAGAAGATGCCTCCCAGACTGTTCGACGATGACGACGGTGACTCTCCTCAGAACAATGGCCCCGTCGAGTTGGAGGTCGACGACGAATACCTTCGTCGGTTGGAATACAACAGAAGGCGCGACGATCAAAGGCGATACGAAGCGGCGGTGAGGGAAGGTGAAATCGTCGAGGACGAAGCCGAAGCCAAAAGACGAAGCCGAAGAAGCTTCTGATCCAGAGGAGGAGATCGGATTTGTTGAAGTCGCTAAGTGGATGGCTTCTTTGAATAAGTTAAAGAAACATGATCCTGCGTTTCTAGCTACAGGACAGATCGATGATGTTGTTGTTGAGAAGAAGGATCGTAAGAAGAAGAAGAAGAAGAAGACAAAGAAGATGTACCTGAAAGATGTTCAGGCGCAGCAATTACTCGAGGAAGGTCCAGATGCTGGTGAGGAAGACGAAGGGAGGAGTAACGGTGTTCAGACATACGGTGAGCAGCAGGAGGAGCTGAGGAGAGCTGTGTCTGATGCTGTGGAGGCTGGAGGGGAGGAGAGTGATGATGAGGATCTCTTGAAAGTCAAGGAAGGAGATGATGATGAGGAGGAGGAAGAAGATGAGGAGCTTAAGGAGATGGCTGATGAGTATTTCGGTAAAGAGTCTGAGCTTGGTGAAGGTGACAAGTTCTTGAGAGATTACTTGCTGAAACAGATGTGGAAGGAGAAAGATGGCAAGAGCCAAGTGATTGATGAAGCAGAGCTTGATCAGATCTCAGATGACGAGGTCTTGGTTATTGAGCAAGAGGAGTTCGAGACTAAGTATCGTCATGAGGAGAAGGATGCAGGGGGGATTGTTATGGGTCAGTCTAGGATTGTTGAAGGTTCCGTGAGGAAGAAGGATAATGCGAGGAAAACACAGAGGATGAACAAGGTGGAGAGGATGAAGATGGCTGAGATGGAGAGGCAGGAAGAGCTTAAGCGGCTCAAGAATGTCAAGAAAAAGGAGATTAAGGAGAAGATGAAGAAGGTTCTTTCTATTGCTGGGTTTAAGGATGGAGAAGAATTTCCTTTAGATGAACGAGGCCTGGACGATGAGTTTGACCCCGAGGAGTATGATAAGATGATGAAAGCTGCTTTTGATGATAAGTACTATGGTGCTGAGGACTCAGAATTACATAGTGATGAAGATGATGATGATGAGAAGCCTGACTTTGACAAGGAAGATGAACTTCTTGGACTCCCAAAGAATTGGGATGTGATTCAAGGTGGGGATGGGTTTACAGCAACCAGAGAAAAGGTTTTGAAGCAGAAGGAGAGTGGCGACAATGATGAACCTGAAGAGGAAGAAGAAGAAGAAGTTGAGGAGGAAGAAGAGAGAGAGGGTAAGAGGAAGAGGAAGAGGAAAACATCTCTTGTGAAAAGAGCCAAGGAAGCTTTGATGGAGGAGTACTACAAGCTAGACTATGAGGACACAATTGGAGATTTGAAAACAAGGTTTAAGTTTGCAAAAGTACAACCAAACAGCTACGGGCTAGAGAAGGAAGAGATACTCTTCCTGGACGACACAGAGCTGAACCAGTACGTACCATTGAAGAAGATGGCTCCTTACATGGAAAAGGACTGGGAGGTGAACAAATACAAGGTTAAGGAGCAGAAACTTAAGTTCAATGAGTTGCTGGAGAGGATTGATAATCCTGATGAGAAGAGAAGCAAGAAGAAGAGCAAGAAGAGGGATGCTGTAGAGAAGAATAATGCTGTTGAGGAGAAGAAGGCAGTTGCACCGATAGCAGATGAAGAAGGCGAGGCTGAAACAAGCAAACTATCGAGGAAGGCAAAGAGAAGAAGACGTGAAGCAGAGAAGAAGCTTCCTCCTAACAGAATGGTTGCTTATGGGAAGACAAATTGAACAATGAATCTATGTAAGAGAATATTGGTCCTTCTACTCTCTTTTAATCGGTTTTGATGTTTGGTTTAGACTCATTTCGTATTGTTTTCTTTTATTTATCCTGGTTTTAGGACGGAACTCTTTGGTCTGTTGCTCTTGGTTGTGTCCCTTTGATATGTTATAAATCGTCAGAAACTCCAATTGAAATGTTTGATTGCTTACCTATATACGCAACAGAATCTACCGACTGCAAACTTCTCATCACCACCCTTGGGTAGTTATGATTTGTAGTAAACTAGATCGTCGAATTACTGCATACGATTTCTTATGATCTTAGAAGAAATTGTGTTTTTGTTGTTGCGGAAACGTTGCTTTGTGGGAAAAACATTGAGAGAAGAAGTTCATTTCAATTGGGATTTTGATACTGCAGCTGTAGTTACTCTTCTCACCGTGTGTTTTTGATAGAAGGTGAGAATGTTATTTTTTAGTCCCACTCTTGTTTTTTTCAGCTACTATTGCTAAGGGATTATATTAGTTTTTAGTTTAGTTCGCTCATGTTAGTTGTAGACTTGCACCAAAGGTTTAGGTGCCCAAGACTTGGACTTTCAATTCCCCATGTTGAACATGAGTCAAAACTAACGTATAGATCAGCCACTTATTTAAAACAACTTATCGTAGGTACTCCAAACACAAAAACCAGATCTTCAACCATGAGTAAACTAAGAACCAAAGAAACAAGCACAACATATTGATACAAATCATACAGATATCCTTAATCGACCAAACAGAAACACACCACAATGATATATATACAACAAAACACACATGAAGTGGTGCATTGTTCAAGGAGTAGATGTAATTGTGGTAGGCGGGGGAGAGAAGAATGGGATGGATGGGAAGTTAGTTGGAAGAGAAGGAAGTGTTGTCGGAAATGTAGGGAACATCGGCATTGGAGGAATTGAAATAGGAATGGTGGGAAGAGTCGTTGGTTGTGGCAATGGAGGACTTGAAGTGGGAAACTTGGGAAGAGTTGGTTGTGGTAAGGTCGATGGCAATGGAGGTACAGAAGTGGAAATGGTGGGAATAGTTGGTTGTAGCAAGGTTGATGGCAAAGGAGGTAGTCCCATTGTTGGTATAGGCAGATTTGGAATTTGAGGAAGAGGTTGTTGCTGAAGAAGACGGCGTGAGGCCAAGCAAGTGTTGATCGTGATAGAGGAAGAAAGACTCACTAAGAAGCAATGAGAAGAGCCTGTGTGAAGCCATTTTTGGTGTGATGATGAATCTGTACTAGGTTTAAGCCACTCACCAATTGCTTTTTCGGTTTATTGCTTTGTGTTAATGGGAAAATCAGTGATATGCAAATTAGTTTATATAGTGGCAAGAGACTGCATAAATTACAAAATGTATCAGATAATTGTTATATATATATGTTTTTGGTAGATGTATTCTACTGTTTCGTATGGTTGGCGTGATCTTTGTTTGTTCAACTTAATGTGTTTTTAGATATTTTGACAGTTTAGAGATTTTGTTTTTAGTTGGTTCAACAATCAAAACCTTCCAACTCTAATGTACTTGTTACCTAACCACACTTGGTTTGTCAAAAAAAGGAAGGAAGTGGTATAGATGTAATTTGTTTATTTATTTATTGGGTGCCTATGAAAGAAACAGTAATATAAAGACAAAGTATCAACCATTATAAAAATACATAACTAAAAGAATTTGCACCATGTACCAAAATAGTAACAAGTGGGTACTAGGACATGGACATGGTTAGTGATAGTGACATTTGAAATCAGATTTTGTTGGTCAACTAAATAGAAAATAAGTATTTAAAACTAGAGAATGTGAATGTATTGATCACCAATGGAATTAGTCATTTAATAGTAATGTTTTCGAACCCGACCCGGACACTGAACCATACAACTTTCCAGATCACCAGGCTTTTGGTTGACTGCGGATTGAACCGCGGGTTAATAAATAAGAAATTTTATTACAAAACATTAATGAAATACTTAACTTAGTTTTCTTTATTTTTATTTCAATTTCACTATCAATAATAATTTCAACTATTTAACAATTTTTATAACAAGTTAAGAATATCAAGACTTAAAATCCTAAGTATTTAAATGTCTAATACGAATAATTAAATTAAATTTGTAATCTAAAATAAACCAAAGTAAAATATCAAATTGTAATAGATTTTGGATAACAAAAACAAACTAATATCAAACCACATCAACTAATTTTAGTTCTCTCCATCATCGTTTATTTAGTTTCTTCACGTGAATAGTGGAATCTTCATCAAAAATAAGACTATAATTAGAATAATCTAATCGATATTTTATATGGTATAATTAGAAAGTTCAATCAATTTGTTTAAAAATTATCATCAAAATTGTTTGGGTTTATCACTTCATCATCTTTGAGATATTATTAAGAGCATTCTCTAATTCAATATAATCAAGCTCGCAAGGTTCTTCTTCAAAAATCCAAAATTTTGTTTTGTCAATAGATTCATTATCCAAATGATCAATGATCTCTTTGTTTTTTATTTGTAGGTTAATTAGAATACAAAACATATTCTAATAATGTAATTAATAGATCTAAGAAAAAAAGGTAAAATTACCTATTGGTTCAACAGTAGTTGGGTTCCGGGTTTTAACGGGTTTTTCGGATTTATCGGATTTTTAAATAATGATTTTTTCTAAAACCCAAACTGAATTACATATCGGGTCACTGAGTTTACCTGTTCGACCGCGGGTCCGGGTCGGTTTTCAAAACACTGTTTAGTAGGCCTTATTGAACTCATGATTAGGGGAACTTTTTCCAAATCTTTCTTGAATATAGTATTTTATAAAAGTTGTTCTAAATCCAAGTTTATTGAATTAATCATTTACTAGATTTTGACCCGTACTTTCAAAGCGCATGCATTTTTTTGTTAACCATTTTCAGAAAATTTGCATGAATTTGTAAGTTTTATTAGAAAACAATTATTTTTGATCTTGTTTTATACTATTTGAGTTTTAAGCAGTGTTTTTATATCCGACCCAGACCCGTGGTCATACCGATAAACCCGGTGATCCGTATATAGCATATATTCACATATATAATTTGTTGGTGTTATTAATTAATTATTAATTTATCTCTATATATATATATATATATATATATATATATATATGAGAATCAAATAGTATAAATTTTCTATTTGACCCGTCCTCTATTAATTTTCAAATGATTTTAATGTTTTAAAACTGGATATAAATTTAATGATAAAATATATTTGACAATATTTTGCTGATGAATATAATTTGTTTTGACGAATTCCCCAAAAAAATTATTGATATATTACGTTATAGGATTTTATCTACATTAATAGATTGTGTGTTAAGATATTTACTTACATTATTTGGTATTGCTAACATATTTATAAGGAAATTTGCCAAAATGACCTAAAACTTGATTTTAAAAGCAAAAGTATGCTCAACTTCAATTAAATACAAAGTAACCTACAAGGTTAGTGAGATTACAACCATCCACTTATGACCAAAACAAAAAACAATTATGCATTTTTATGGATGTAACTCTGGGACGTCTTCTCATTTAGTAGATCTTAAAAATAATTTATAAAATTTATAAAAAATATGTTTATGGGAGAAAAATTAAATCATGTAATTATAAACATTTATAAATGATATAAATTAAGATGTAGTAAATTTAATTATTTTCAAAATAGATGAGTGAATGTAGAATGACTCATGATATTATTTGGTTTATGGTTTGGTAACATATGTTTTAGTTTTGTTGTATTTTAGGATTTGATTTTGGAATCTTGATTTTTTTTGGAAAAAATAAGTTTGACCTATATGTGTTTAGTTTTGTGTATATTAAACACTTTAAAGTTGATTTTACGTTTAATGAAGTGTTTGTTTATGTTTAATTAGTTATTTGATTTTAGAATTTAGTTGACTTAAGTATTCTAACAAATAATGCAATACAATACTTCTGAGTGAATAATAAATTTAGGGTTTAAAAGACTTCTCTGAAAGTCTTCTAAAGCGAAAATATTTAACATAATTGGAATTTTGTCTCCCTATATAAAGAAAATTTACAAATTCTTTTTTTTCTGTCAAATAGCTGCAACAAAAATTTAATGTGTTTCACTCTGCAATCTCTCTCTAATCTCTTTGAATTTGAAAAGATCAAACTTTATATCAATTTCTCATTTTTTGTCTGATGTCTTTTCACTAATTTATCTTGTTTTTGCAAGTGTTTTTACATGGTTATCATCTTCCACTCATTTGAATGTAGATCTATAAATTTTGGGTATGTATTTTTGTGTCTTCTATAAAAATAAATCTATCTCATTTCCACTCATTTTCTTTATTTTGAAGTCATTTTAACGTTTCTGGGTATACATGTTTTTAGATCTGAGTGAGACTTTGGAAGTCTTCCTGGAAGTTCTTCTTACAGAGTCTTCTCCTTGTCTTCTCTTTCTTAACAGATCTAAGCATTTTGATAAGTCTTCTTATCTGATTTTCTTTATTTGGTAACTTCTGGTTTCTTAAAGCTCTTACATTTTTCCCAAACTAAAACTCTCTAACTTCCCTCTAATCTCTTGAAACTTGAAAACACCAACTTTATATCAATTTCTCATTTTTTGTCTCATGTCTTTCTCACTAATTTATCTTGTTTTTGCAAGTTTTTATTACATGGTTTTCATCTTCCACTCCTTTAAAAATAGATCTATAAATTTGGATATGTATTTTTTATGTGTTCTATAAAGGTACATCTATCTCATTTTCTTGTTTTGAAGCCATTTGAACGTTGTTGGGTACACATGTTTTTATATACGAGTCAGACTTTGGAAGAGTTCTAGAAAGTCTTCTAGCATATGATGCACTAAAAGAGTTCCTAGAAGTCTTCTCACGGAGTCTTCTCCTATGTCAAGTGAAGTCCAAGCTTATCTTTGTGGATGAATGATCTCTAACTCCATGTGTAATAGTTTTCTTTATGGTATGTTTTGTAATTGTATGTGTATTCTTTTAGTTGTGAATTCTTTTGTAATTTGAAGAGATGTCAATGAAAAGAATTTCGTAAATATGTTAATGTTCTACAATATTATCTTGCCAAAAGTACTTGACATTATTGAAGTTATTGATAAAATTTCAATAGCAAAATACAATAACACAAAAATGTAGTCAAATTTACTAAAATTAAGGAGAAGAATTCTCAAGAAACTTAATCAAATTTACAAAAGATCACACATTACACATGTTCAAACATATAACACTTTCACAAGAAGTTTTCTTGGAAGTCTTCCGTGAAGTCTTCGGAAGACTTCTCAGAAGACTTCTCGAAAGACATAAAATTTAAGCGGAAATTAAAATATAAACAAAAAACTTAAATTTAAAGTCAAATTGAAAATTTTAATCTCATGAAGTTGAAAAGTATATCTTATGATCTAAGAAGATATATTAAACCACATGACTTGATATTCTTGAAGTTAACACTTTTGAAAGTTGAAACATATCTTGAAGTTGATAATACAAGTTTTACAAACTAACGTGGAAGACTTCCCCATAAGTCTTCTCTCACTAACTAAAACACTAATAAACATGAATGTTGACTTATTTCATGTTTATTAACTTATTTCATGTAACCTCATAATTATCATCAGTTAGGTTATAAATTTCATCCAGGAGCCCCAATTGACTAATATACATGAATTAATAAGAATATATTATATATATATATATATATATATATATATTTTAATTTTAGAGAAAATGGAAGTTTATTAACTTTGAACTATAAAACTTCTACGGAAGTCTTCCGGCAGAAGACTTTTAGGAAGTCTACCAATTATGTCATTTTGCTATTGCAATTTACAAAGGAAGACGTCCAGAGAAGTTAAATCTACAGCAGACTTCTCTGGAAGTATTCCTTTGTAAATATTGACTTATTTTTGTTTTTGAAAAATCTCGAAAAACCAGAGAACTTTCTTGGAAGTCTTCTCGGATAAACATTTAGTTTCACGATTGACGAAATTGTGTAAGAAATTTAACTTTCTATAGAAGACTTCTCCGAAAGTCTTCATCAAAACTTCAATAGGTCTGGAACTTCTGCAGATTGTTGTCTTTGATGCAGCTCTTTACATTTTTATTAGAATAAACCTTTTGTGTGTATAGTTGTCGCGGATTGTTGACACTCTGTATATCTAAGTTTTCACTTATGTATAGTCAAGGCTTGAAGCAAATGTTTTCAAAGTCGGATTTATCAAGTTCGATACATCTAGTGAAAAGTATATGAATATTTGAAGGCTTAGGCCGTGCATTCTTCCAAAAGCTTGTTGAATTCCACAAAATAATGTGATCTGATCTGCAGTCCACAAGTATGTTCTTGGGAAAGATAAGCCTTGTTTCAGATGATTTTGCTGGTGCTTCTGGTCTGAAGATAAGCCTTGAAAAATCTACTCTATATGTAGCGGGTGTGGAGGAAGCATCCTTGGCAGACATTCTGCGTTTGTTTCCTTTTGAATCGGCTCTCTGCCGGTTCGCTATTTGGTCTCCCTTTGATGACAAGAGGATGTCAGTTAATGATTACAGTCCTTTGGTAGAAAGAATTCGTAAGCGCATCACCTCCTGGACCACTCGACATTTATCTTTCGCCGGGCGTCTGCAGCTCCTAGGATCAATCATTCATAGTTTGACTAACTTCTGGATGTCTGTTTTCACGCTACCGAAGCAGTGTCTGAAGGAGATTGACCAACTTTGTTCTGCATTCTTATGGTCGGGTCCGAGTTGAATACGAAGAAAGCCAAGATCGCTTGGACTGAAGTTTGTAAACCAAGGAGAAGAGGGAGGTCTTGGTCTTCGACCACTTGTAGAAACAAACAAGGTATGCATCCTGAAGTTAATCTGGCGAATCATTTCCTCCAATTCTCTTTGGGTAAAATGGATCAAACATACCTTATACGTAAAGGATCCTTCTGGAATGCAACTCAAAAAGCTCTCTAGGTTCTTGGATTTGGAAAAAGATCCTAAAGCATCGGGTGATGGCTCAGTCCTTTACACGTGTGGACATCAAAAGTGGAGCTCAGACGTCTTTTGGGTTTGATGTCTGGTCGCCGTTGGGAAAACTCATCAATTTGACTGGTTACCGTGGTTGCATAGATATGGGCATTGGTCTCAACGCCTCTGTGGAGATGGCTGTCAACAATATAGAAGAAGGAAACACATGGCTTTAATTTTGATAAACATTGAACAAGAGATACTGAAGCTGAGAAATCAGGGACTGTGTCAAAGTGAGGACATAAGATTGTGGAAGAGCATCGGAGACAATTTCAAACCAGTTTTCAGTACGTGCCAGACATGGCAAACATTGAGAGGGACATACCGAAAGTGAGCTGGTTTCAGGGGATATGGTTCGCTGCTGCAACATCAAAACACTCTGTGCTCTCCTGGATTGCAGTCCGGGATAGGTTGGCCACAGGAGACCGAATTTTGCGATGGAACCCAAATGGTGATGCTACATGTGTCCTCTGTAATGCTCCCACTGAAACAAGGGACCATCTGTTTTTCTCTTGTCACTATTCAGAAAGCGTTTGGAGACAGCTAGTGGGGAAGCTCTTGGGATCACGATACACTAGTACTTGGAATGAGATTCTTGTTTTGTTAGTAGAGAAGACGAGGGACAGCACAACACTGTTTCTTAGTCGCTACGTCTTCCAAGTGGTCGTATATTCACTATGGAGAGAGAGGAACTGCAGGCGACATGGAGAACCTCCTCAGGATCCAACTCGACTTGTCAAGTACATCGATAAAGGGGTCCGAAATCGCATTGACACTCTCAGAGGTTGTGGTAATGGAAGATATAACAAGGCCATGGGAGTTTGGTTTGCAACAAGATGATCTTAGTAGAATAGTTTAAAACTTTCTATACACATTACAAAAAGACACAAGTATTGTACAAAAGTGTTTTTTGGTTTGAATAAATTTAACATTCATACAAAAAAAAGAAACAAGGATGTCTCCGCGCTTAACGTGGGATATTGTTTTATTGTTGTTAAGTGTGATGTTTTTGGATGATGTAAATATGTGGTCGTCTTTATTTGTCAAGAGCTTTATTTGGTGTTTTTATTGTGATAGGGTTAATATATTATGTGCTTGTTTTTTGAATAATGTGTCGTTGCGTGTATAATAGTACTTGTTAGTGGTGAAGTGAGCCTTTGATGTAAAACATATTAAATTTCAAGAATTTTGTACTTAGACATTTTTTGCTTCAAGATTAACGATTTTAGTGTCCAAAATTGTATTTTTTTTTTCATATTTTTGAACATTATTCTTTTATGATGTTTTTTGCCCTCTCCCCATCTTTTGACCTTGAGCCATCACCATCTATGTTCGTTTACCTCTCCGGTGTACGGTTCTTCTCATTATCACCGGAAAAAGACTCACCTCCGTGATCTTGTTCTTCCTCACCTTCTTCTCCTGTTAGATTATCTGGTATTGGTTATAGATCGGGTTTATGAGTTCCTAGTTGTGCGGTTATTTCTCACAGATTTTTGGGCTGTTCTGGTCAATATTGGCTACTCCTCTTATTCGTTATACTTTGGCTGATGTTTGAGACTGCATCTCCTTGGTTGGGTCAGAGGTTTAATCGTCTTTGATGTTGTCCTCCTCTTCGTTGGCTTATCGTCGATAGTCCATGCTTGTCTTGGTTTTTGGTGATCTAAATTCTATACTCTCTTTCATAGCTCGAGGACGGCTCCACAGTCTGATGCTTTCATTTCATCTCCCCTTCCCTCTCTGTTCTCTCATCTCACTGCAGCTTTCCTTTCTGCCCGCGTCTCTGGTGGCTCTCCCTTTCGCCATGTTTTCCACTCCAAGTTTAGATAGTGTTTTCCTCTGTGTATGCTTTGTGGGCTTGGAAGGTTGTTTCTGGCCTCAAGCTTGGGCTTTGGTTTCTCGATGGTTGGCTTCCATTCTCCCTCTAGGTTGTTTCTCTTCTTCCCTTGCTCCTTGGTATATGTGTGCGGAGTTAGTCTTTTGGAGCTTTGGCCCCTTACATCCAGAGCTTTTGGTCGCTTTGTCTGTGCTTATTTAGTTTTTGAAGTGCTTCTTACCTCTTGGTTGGAGGTTTTGCTTTCGGTACTTTAGGCATGTGTCTTCCTGCTTCGTGGTGCCTTTGGCCTTCCGATGATTATTCTTCCTATGAACCGCTTTTTTGGTTCTTTGTGTTGGTGCACGCTCATTTGTGTTCTTGAGATTGCTTTGTCTCAGATTTTATCTTTTTATCCTTTTATGATCTCTGCTTGTTCTAGCCAGGACACTCTATGGTTATGTAAGGTAAGTTAGTCTTCGTTCTTGATCTCTTTTCATCTCCAGACCTTTATTGAGTTAGTTTTACTATGACATTTTGCTATTCTTTGTGACTGAGTGTTGTGTTATTATGACATTATGTGTTGTGTTCTAGTTTTTTTCTTCTTAGTTGGGTTATTTTATGATTTTTAATAGTAGAATAAATATATAATTTGTAAATGAAATAACAAAAATAGTAAAAACAATAATAAATAGTGAAATTTTATGTTATTTTTAGCTGTGAATAAATTAAATATTTAAAATATATTTATATTATTTTAATTATTTTTTATTCATCTTGAATGTTAGTGATCAGTATATTATCAAATTTCATATGATGTTAGCGAGCAAGATTAGATAACTAAAATTTTCAGACTAGTTTCACCTATCAAATTAGATTATTTTGGTTGGCTGCCTAAAACCCCCTATAAATATAATCACCCTATCTATTCCCCCCTCAACTACCAAGCTCATGACAAATCCACCCAAACTTATGATTTCTCTTTAGATTTCCCCTAAAGTTTTTATTCTCCCCTCTTTAATTCAATTTCAAAATCGAGACTAAAGTGAAATTAACTGCATTATGTAATTAGCGATTGCCCATTAGGAAAAAAACCGACCCGACATTAAAAAAGAATCCGGACCCAGAATTTTTTAAAAAACCCAAATTGATTTGGGATTTTTATTAGGGTTAGTCTATCTTCTTCACTCAACGACACAGAGGGACCCCGAAGAAAAAACAGGAAACAGAGAGAGACGACGAGGAATTCAGAGAGAGAGAGAGAGAGAGAGAGAGAGAGAGAGTAGTCTCTCTTTGTCTCCATCTCTCTCTATTCGTCGTTGCCGTCGTCTCTCTCTGTTTCTCTTTGTCTCTCCAGTTTTTCTTCGGGAGTCGGAATCCCTCTGTGTCG
This sequence comes from Moricandia arvensis, assembly GCA_905132765.1. NCBI lineage: Eukaryota > Viridiplantae > Streptophyta > Magnoliopsida > Brassicales > Brassicaceae > Moricandia > Moricandia arvensis. The sequence goes on from CAJHQP010009032.1 coordinate 17,868, forward strand.
TTGAGTGAAGAAGATAGACTAACCTAATAAAATCCCAAATCGATTTGGGTTTTTTTAAAAAAAAACTGGGTCGGGTTCTTTTTAATGTCGGATCGGGTTCTTTCCTAATGGGCAATCGCTAATTACATAACGCAATTAATTTCTCTTTAGTCTCGATTTTGAAATTGAATTAGAGAGGGGGGAATAAAAAATTTAGGGGGAGATTTAAAGACAAATCATAAGTTTGGGTGGATTTGTCAAGAGCTTGTTAGTTGAGGGGGGAATAGATAGGGTGATTATATTTACAGAGGGTTTTAGGCAGCCAACCCGATTATTTTTAATTTAGTGGTTGAAATTGAAAGAGGAAAAATAAAATTTACAAAAGTAAATGCTCTTTTAACTGCTTCTAGCTTTGATACCCCATTTTATTGGTTTTCCAAATTTCAGATACCTAAACCAACAAAAAAGATTATGGCTCAATATTTACAAATCGGTAGTTATAGTAACAAATATCTCTACATACCTATCATATCTTTACACCACAGTTATGGTTACATGTGACGCCTCATATATTTTTTTTTTATCATTTTAGTGTTTTGAGTTGTATTGAAGAATCATTTATGTGCATTAGGGGTTAGAGTCACGATTAAATTTTTTGAGAAAATAGTGAACCAAATTACAGTAATTTAAAAGAAGAAATATTTAAAATATAAAAATATAAAGAATACATGAGGATATGTGTCAGCAAACCTCTCTTCTATATGTTATAAGAAGAGAAAAAACCTACTTTTTATATTGGGTCAAGTTTGATATTAGCATGACAACATGGATGCTTTAATTACAATAATTATAGTATATATCTATGGATATATATATATATATATATATATATATATATATATATATATAGATATATGAATTTTCAAGATAATATATGGAATTTTTCTTATATTATTATTCTTTCTTTTTAATATTTTTTTTCATAAATAGTTCTGCCAAATATTTTATGTGTTTCCATTTTCTTGTTTTTCTTAATAAAAAGATGACAATACAATTTATTTATGTTTAATGAATCCTGTGAAATATTATTCTTTTTTCATATGAAAACCTATTTTGTTGTGAGATTCCAAAATAGAAGTACAAAATATTTTTTTCAGAAACATTTAGTGATATTATTTTTATTTAGACTGAACTGTTTTTGATGATAATACAAAATATCTTATACATATCATTCAAAACATATTTTGTATATTTTCTAGAGAATGTGTCAGTAATAAAATGCAAAATTAAAATCTCAAAATTGCAAAGTTTTCCAGTTTCTCTCGCATTAGCTATATAATTCTGGTTTGACTAAACATACATTTATGGAACTTACTTATAATATATATTTTTATATATTTCTAAATTTACCACATAATGTATCTATTCTATTAAAAGAGAAGCATTCTGAAAAAAATCTACTTATAAGTACTTATAGCTATATACTTCTTGGTTTGACCTGGATTCGACATAATTGTAAGTTCAAAAATACCCAATAGGTACTTGGACCCAGACCAAACCCAAACATATATATTTGGGTTATTTTCACTTTTTTGGGTCAAGGTAAAATATCCATACTCAAGAGAGATGTACTTAAGAGTGTATATACTAAATCTCTAATAACTAATTCATAAATTAAATAATGTTATGAATAATTTGATGTGGATGTAATAACCATGAGGATTAGACCAAACCAAGACTCGACCAGAGGTTCATATGGATCGGACCAGAAAGGAATATTCCTCGACCAGAAAAGAATATATCCATCGGCCATTGTGGATAAGGACAACCAAGATTTTCCTTTCCTAGTTGATAGGTTTAACTTTTCCATGTTTATCTAGGAATGTTATCTTCCATTTATCTAATGACGGTCTATTGTAACTCCTTATATATAAAGGGCACCTTCGATTGATATGAATATACAGACAAGTTCCCCATTCTTTTCTTAACACGTTATCAGCACGATACGTCTCTCATAAACCCTAAGCTTATTCGAAACTCATAAACCCTAATACTCAGCCGTCAAGAACCTTAATCCTAAAAACTCCCATCGATTCAATCTCTTTTTCTTTACCGCAAAACCCTACACACCAGATAAAAGCTCACCCGGCTGATCACCATCCGCAATACACGCACACACCCGCGAATAGCCGATACACGCACACACCATCCGCGATAGACCTCAACCGCGTGCACCAGTGAAGGCTCTGGACACCCGAAGAGAACCCGATACACACCAATCACCCGACTACAATCCGTGTGCACTCGATACAAACAAGACACCCGATACACACCCGATACACCCGAAAATCACAACAATCACCACCCGATAGCAATCTACAACATCCGACCCACGAACCATCACCACTAGCACTCGATACACGCAGCACCACCAGTACTCGATACACGCAGGACCACCACCCGATAAGTCATAGGACCTGCGACCAGCCCGTACGCGACCCGTGACCAATCTCGGTGGACCGTTCAACCCTACTTGAGGTTAATGTAATCCGATTAACCCTAGATTACAAATTGATGAATAGAGCTTTGCTAGGTTGCTGGATAGTTTAGGGAATCTCATCCTGATTATCTAGGGTACAAATCCATTGCTTGAATTCGTTGATTGATTGAGTAGTCTGATTGCAAATCACATAGAAACCTGGTGTTAGGATTGTTAATCTACAAAACCCTAAAATCAATTAGACTTTCTAGGTTGTTAAAAACCCTATTTTTAAATTCAATTAAGATTGATAGGATTATTAATTAAACCCTAAACCTAATTCGGTTTTCTAAACCCTAATTTTAAAATCGAATTGGATTGATTGCTTGATTGCTTGTTTGATTGTTTGATCACTTAGAACTGATTGTTAGGATTGACAAAACAAAACTACTTGATTGTTTAAATTAAAACCGACCACATGGTCTTAAAACATAAACCAACTAGGTTACTAGATTGAATCAACCATATAGGTTGATAGATTGCATTGCATCATTCTCGTACTAGCTGAATGGCAATGCATCATATTAATAATTGATTATTGTTCAATGAATCACTACCGTCTTGATTGCAATTAAACTTAGAAACCCTAATGATAGGTTTATAAAATTCTAAATTCTAAAACCTATGATCATATGATTCAGATGTCGAAAATCAATAACTTGGAATATGGCGGCCCTTAATCTATCTGGAGATAATTACCTCCAATGGGCGCTTGATACCAAAATCATCCTAAAGTCTAAAGGACTCGGTGAAAGTAGAATAGATGACAATAAAGTCAATGAGAATGATAGATACCGAGCATTCCTTATAATAAGGCATCACTTGGCCGAGAGTCTTAAGGATCAGTACTTGACAGTCGAAAATCCTCTCGAACTCTGGACAGAGCTGAAAAGCAGATATGATCACCAAAGATCGGTTGATCTTACCCAGAGCTCGTTATGATTGGACACACCTCAGAATCCAAGATTTAAATCTGTGGATGAGTACAATCCTCACTGTTCAAGACGTTTCAAATTGAAACTGTGTGGGGGAAACATTACGGATAAGGATATGCTTGAGAAAACCTTTTCCACTTCCACACAAGCAATGTGTTGCTTCAACAACAATATTCGTGAGAAAGGCTTCACCACTTATGATGATCTTATTTCTTGTTTGCTCCTTGCTGAGCAGATCAATGAATTGCTAATGAGAAACAGTTAAATGAGACCTCCAGGATCCACACCATTACCTGAGGCACACGCAGCCACTAATGCTGATAAAGAGGCAAACCACGTCCATACTAATAGCCAACACGGTCGAGGCGTGTGGAAAATGGCAAGGACGTGGCCGCGGTCGAGGTTCTTATGGCCGCGTCGAGGGAAGCCATACGGTCGAGACTATGGCCGAGATAGAGTCCCAAGTAACTCGTATGGTCGAGAAAATAGATGAGGCCGAGGGAATCATTTCAAACCCTCACAGCCGACCAAATCTGTGTGCCATAGGTGTGGAATGAGCAGTCATTGGGCAAAGACTTGCAGGACTTCCCAACATTTATGTGATCTATATCAAGAAAGTTTGAAGGGAAAGAATCCTGAAGCCCACATGATAGTCCAAGATGATGAAAAACAATTTTGATCATGATAAGGATGATTTACTAGAACATGAGACATCTGTTTGTCTCAAAGATGATAAATAAACTCGACATCTGTAATCCTTGATTGTTTTTATTAAAACATGTTTTGGTGTTTGACATTTCTGTGTTCATTCTATAGATGTCATTTCCATGCTTGTCATTTCTGTGTTATTAATGATAAGTGACAATAAAAGGATAGTCAATTCTAATATAGACCATCGACTAAAGAGGCACAAATTTATTCATCCAATAATAGACCCATTGAGTTATAAATACTGTAAGGCATAGATGATTTCCACATTGAACCAATGGGAAAAGAAACAAAAGTTCCTTTTCAGATTATAAGAATTGCCTTAAAGCCTTATAAGAAAAGTGGTCAAAGAACTATACCTATATACTCTGATATAGATTATGCTAAGGATCAGTATGATAAAGGCAAAAGCCATGGTATCATGTATACCCACAAAAATTATACACTTTATGGCATGACTGGATTTAGCCATCCAAGTCCAAATGTGATGCAAAGAAATTTTAACAAAAGGCACAAAGAGTTATCCCGTAAAATCTCACGTTGTGTAACATGTGCACAAGGGAAATCATTAGGCTCTATTGTCCCAAGCACCACGTGATTATAGTATGTACATGAGGGGGAGTGAGGACAAACTGTGATCCATGAACATACAACAATCACGTGTGACAAGGTCCATGACCATGGTAAAACTTGGCCGAATTCTTTCAAATACAAAGCCACTACCTATGCTTGAGGACACATGAATTTACATGTGTAATATGCATCAGGCCATATAAGTGAGCATAGATATTCTCATCTCAGATTAAGGGTCATAAACCAGACAAATACATAAACCATCTTAAGAGAATCTGAATATTCCACCACAGACATATGTGATATGTGCGCTTAAGATGGAACCTCAGAAGAGGGATTGAGAATGAGAATATATGTTGGATGAAAAATGTCTTTCTCCCACGGGTTTTTAAAATGTCTTGACGCCAAACATGGGTGATATCTAATAGTGGCCAAGAACACAGATTACATTGACCTCAGTAATCTGATCATCCAACATTAAAAGGAGAAAGTATAAGCTGGTAAAGAGAAAGAGAATGGTATTAACCATCATTGTCTTAGGCAAGATCCTTGCGACTAGTAAATATAAGACGTCGCAAAATGATATAAAAGCTAGCCAGACACGAAAAAATTTGACCCGAAAAAATGTCATTACCGCAGCTTTCACCAAAATTACATAATGTTGTGTTTGTTTCGCCCTCTAGGAAAAGAGGAGAACACATCAAGTTGCTATAGAGTCTATATATAAAGATAGAACCCCAATAAATGTTTCCCCAAATTAAAGATAAAAGGGGAACCTCGGAAGGGAAAGAGAAGGGTGCATACAAATGAGTTAAAATTTTCCCGAGGTCATAAAGGGAAACCATCCCCTCAGACCATAGAAAATGGTCGACCAAAAATATAAGATACCATACAATGGAAATTTTTGGGACGCCAAAATCCATGGTACTTAGGCCGATTTTGGGATGCCAAACAAACAAACCATTATATTAAAGGTCCCCAATAAGAAAATTACAAATTCAATATGTCATGTCCGGAATACAAAATTGGAACGCATTAAAGGGGTATCGAAATACGCAATGGAAAATTTATAAGAAAAAGCACAAAGCAAGGTAGCACACTTGAATAATAAAATATAAAGCGATAGGAGAAATCATTAACCCATTGGTGCTGATACTCGCCCGCATACATATAAAAGAAAACAAAAAAGTGGGTTTTAAAATGAAAGATTGTTAAAAGAAATCTATAGAAGAGAATTGGGACCATAATTTGGCCCCATATAGAACGTCAGTCCTGATATAACCAGTTTGGGAACAAATGGACTCCTGTGAGGGAAATGAAAGCATGCGAGATATAGGATTATGACCATTGATCTAAAGTATTCATATTCCTACTTAAAACCATTAAAGAGGATGGCTTGATTACACAAGGATACTCACAGCAGACCAAGGCAACAGATTATTAGGAGGATATAGCCTACGTATGTGGTGGATGATACTAGCAATTCGAATTGATAAGTGATCTGAAAGGATGATAGTCATGTAGTAGTATATATTATTAACACTGGATCATAAAGATAATAAATGTACCATGGAAAGAT
>CAJHQP010009033.1:0-24180 GCA_905132765.1 Moricandia arvensis
GGTGTGTTATATCCGGGTTATTCATCTAGGAGTATCAAGAGATCTTATCATCCCTCTTGTGTCACCAATCGATCCACAACCTTGAAGAACTTGAGTCTCTGATTCGTTCTTGGAAGGATCTATCCATTCCCATCAACCAAAGAGCATCCTAGGGGCGCATCACTTCTCTTTTAGGCTCTGGAAAGCCTTCTCTTGTGCTTCTCCCCACTTGAATCCGACATCCTTCTTTATCACTTCGGTCAAGGGAGCTGCAATGGTGCTAAAGTCTCTAACAAATCGCCTATAGAACCCAGCAAGCCCATGGAAACTCCTCACTTCTCCTACTGTGGTTGGACTCGGCCAGTCTTTGATGGCTTTGATCTTCTCCTCATCGACCTTAACTCCATCTGCACTCACAACAAAGCCTAGGAAAACCAAGTTATCCGTGCAAAAGGTGCACTTCTTCAAGTTGGCATAAAGCTTTTCATTTCTTAAAACATTCAGGACAGCCTTAAGATGTTCTAGATGGTCTTCTAAGTTCTTGCTATATACTAAGATGTCATCAAAGTATACTACAACCGAAATGCCTATGAATGACCTAAGAACATGATTCATTAACCTCATGAATGTACTAGGTGCATTGGTTAATCCAAATGGCATAACTAACCACTCATATAATCCATGTTTAGTTTTGAATGCAGTTTTCCATTCATCTCCTTCTTTCATCCTAATCTGATGATAACCACTTTTTAAATCTATCTTAGAAAAGATGCAAGAACCATGCAATTCATCAAGCATATCATCAAGTCTAGGGATAGGATGGCGATACTTCACTGTGATGTTGTTGATTGATCTACAATCAACACACATTCGCCATGTACCATCCTTCTTAGGGACTAGGAGCAATGGTACAGCACATGGGCTCAAACTCTCTCGGATATAGCCCTTCTCCATGAGTTCCTCTACTTGTCTTTGCAACTCCTTGGTCTCAACCGGGTTGGTTCTGTATGCTGGACGGTTTGGAAGTGTAGATCCTGGAACAAAGTCTATCTGGTGCTCAATCCCTCTCAAAGGTGGTAAACCAATGGGATTGTCCTCTGGAAATACATCTTGAAACTCCTTCATGGTGCCTTCTTCATTCAGCCATTGTAGCCGGTAAGGTTTGGGATGCTTCTGAACCTTCAATCCCAACTTCTTGACAATGGTTTCACTCGCAGCATTCACACAACTACCTCCATCAACAATTTGGCTGCACACTTTTACTTGGACCAAGCATCGGGTGTAGAAGAGGTTCTCACGCTGCTCTAGCTCCTCAGCCTTGTTTTGCAAGCTTAGAAGCCTTCTTGCTACTAAAAGTTTCCCCTGGACTGGTCCTTCTTCATGTTCTTCTTCAGTGTCTTCTTGGTCAGACTCGGTGTTGTCATCTTCTGGGGCATACTCTCCATCTTCCAGCAAGATCATGACTCTCTTGTTGGTACATTCATTGGCATAATGACCTCTTCCTTGGCACTTGAAACACTTGACATCACGAGCTCTGGAACTAGAAGCTTCAACCTTACCTTTGCCCTTGTCAAGAGCACTGCTTGGTTTGGTCTCTTCTCTTGGATAGGACTTGTGATCCTTCTGGAACGGTTTAGACTCCTTAGGGTAAGGTGACTTCTCTTCCTTGGTGTTGTGTAACCGGTTAGAGCCATAGTGGTTGCGTGAATGTCCCTTCCTCTTGACCTGTTGCTCCACAAGAATAGCTTTGTGTAGCATCTCTTCAAGCTCCACATAATGTTGCATCTCAACATTGTCTTGTATCTCTCGGTTCAAACCACACAGGAACCTTGACATGGTTGCTTCTCTATTTTCTGATATGCTAGCTCTTAGCATGAGCAACTCCATCTCCTGGTAATACTCCTCCACTGATCTTGAACCTTGAGTAAGCTTTCTAAGCCGGTGATGCAAGTCTCTGTGGTAGTGACTTGGAACAAACCTCTTGCGCATGATAGACTTCATCTCTGTCGAAGTCTCAACTGGTTCCTCTCCATTCCTTCTACGAGTTGTGATGTACTGATCCCACCAACTTAGAGCATAGTCATAGAATTCAGTAGCAGCAATCTGAATCTTCTTGTGGTTTGTATACTGCTTACACTGAAAGACTAGCTCAATTTTCTTCTCCCACTCAAGGTAGGCATCCGGATCAGCTTTGCCATGGAATGGGGGTATCTTTATCTTCAAACCAGCAAGCTCATCTCCCTGGTTCATCCTTCTTTCTTGGACACGCCTATGTCTTCTTTGGCTTTGTCTTGAGGATGAACTGAGGTGTTCATACTCATTGTCAGTCTCCTCATAACCGGCATGCTCTTGGCGAGTTGCATGAGGTCTCTCTTCTCTCCTAGTCTCTCGGTTTGGAAATTGACTAGTAGCTCTCCTGATGTCTTCTCTGAGAGCTCTCCGGATGTCATTGAGGTTGGTCCTCATCATCTCGGTCATGGTTGCCACCATGTTCTGATTGAGTTGAGCCGACATAGCCTCCATGAGAAGCTTGTTCTTCCTAACGAGTGCAGCTTTTTTTCAGACTCGGATCCCATGCTTCCTGCACAAAGGTAAACAAAAATAACCGGTAAAAGGCTTCTAGTTAACAAGATAAGCAAAAAGGAAAAAGGGAGAACACGAAATCAAGCTTGTTTTGCAAGACAAAAGCAAAAAGGAAAAAAAACGGCTAGGTAAAAGAAAAGGGTTTCCGCCTACCAAGCAAAAAGGAAAATCCTCTAAACTTTTTCTAATCTTCTCTAAGGTTTTCTAGCACCCTAAAAACCTTAATCTACACTCGTGTTAAAGGTGATTAACAAGTTAAACAGATGAAACAAAGTGATCTAAAAGCAAAGAACTTAGGCGGCTAGGGTTTCTCTCTCTAGGGCTTCCGCAAAGCAAAAAGGAAAAGTTTAAGAACCTTGTCTAATCTCTTATGAAACTCGAGCAGCCCTAAACAGATTAGTTCTACTGCTTATTCAAGATGATAGAGATGAAACACGGATGAAACAAAAAGAACAAGAGAGAAAACGAGTACTTCCCAACCAAAGGTGCTCTGATACCACTTGATGCTGTTGAAATTTAAGGATTTGTAACCCCAAACATTTCTGGTGAAGTACATGAGCATAAGGGGGAAGAAGCTCAATGGCTTTCTTAGTTTTCATTAAACAACAGCACATACATATTTATACAAAGTACAAGACTTCATCCTAAAGCTACACGTCAGTTATTACATCAGAACACTAAAACCATGAGCTAAAACCAGCTGTAGAAACCAAGGCCACCTCTTGTTTCATCAGAAATATCTAGCAGCAAATGTTGACTTCTTTGATGCTGTATAATGAGTAAGCAGCTATTATTGACTTTTCTTCACCTGCTTGTCACCAACTTGTGTGCTTGGCTACTTCTCCTTATTGGATCAGTATTGGGCCTTTTCTTCTCATGGCCTCTCTTCATGCTTGATGGACTTCCATTCCTTATAAGGATTGGGCTTCACTTCTCCATAAGCATATTGGGCTGCTGGTTCTTCTTTAATCTGTGGGCTGGTCTTCTTCTTGGTTCATCATGCTATTGGACTCTTCTTCTTGGGAAAATTGTGTAGACAAACTGATTGGGCTACACTGAAATCTTCTCATGCACCTACTGCATTCTTCTTCTTCTCTGGAGCATGAGTGATTGCCACATTCAAATGGATCCCTGAAGGTCTCCATTTTCGTCCTCATTTTGCTCCATAAAGTGATGATAGCTTTGCTGCCCCAAAGCTCTCCTTCACATTCAGAATAGGCGCTTTACTCCACACATTCACTCTTGTGCTCTTCCTTGTTGTCTTTGGAGTTTAGTTAGTAGCTTGTGTCACTCAAGCTCCTACATTACACCACATGAATAGCTTATCCTCCTGCCACTCGGTTCAGCTCTTCTTGGTGTTCTCATTTCAACACTCCTCCTCAATATAGGCTGGATATGAATATGAAAGCTTATCTTGCACAATGAGAACACTTGTGTACATTTCTAGACTTCCTCTCCTTGTGAATCACTTCAACCACCACTTTGATCTTTCCTTCTTGCTTTCTTCATCAAAGCTGTCTTTCAGAGGTGCTGCCGGTTTGCCTCTTGTGGTCAGCGTGAGTATAATACTGCCATCTTGGGTCACCGTTGGTCTGCCTCTTTGGTCTGCCTCTTTTGGGTCAGCCATCTTGGGTCAGCCATATTACAGTAGAGCTCTACGTGCAGTGACAAGCTTATTTGGATTCCACCAGTTGGTTAGTCTCCATGGTTGGTCTTCATGATTCACATTCTAACAGATGCGCCCCTAGGATGCTCTTTGGTTGATGGGAATGGATAGATCCTTGCAAGAACGAATCAGAGACTCAAGTTCTTCAAGGTTGTGGATCGATTGGTGACACAAGAGGGATGATAAGATCTCTTGATACTCCTAGATGAGTAACTCGGATATAACACACCAAGCAAACACCCTTAGGTTCCTGGATACTACACACCAGAAGAAACTCGACAACTTGTCCTAGAGAGAGAGCCGTCAAGGAGAAAAGATAACTCGTTGATTAAAGGATGGATGAGTACAATAGGGTTTAGAGACCCATTTAAATACAGAGAAACCGAGAACATGCTCTCTAGGGTTTCGGAAATAAGTAAAAAGGAAACTATAGTTTAACTTTAACATAAGCTTTAAAATGACATAAAAATGTAAACTTCTTTAGCCTTGGACCGAGAATAGGGCCTAAGTGATGTGAAGACAAGTTGTGGCCTCGATAAAAACCTTCCTCCGGAAAACCTCGTGGGACAAAACCAAAAGCAAGGAAAAGAGCATGCACCCCATGTCTTGTTGAAAGGAAGAAGGGAATGACCAGAAGAATAAGCTGGTTCATGACCCAAGTATTGATAAAGAGAAATAAAGAAGACAAACATAAGAAGTGATCAGAAGCATGTAGCTGAGACTGGTTTATATAGACTTGTGAACCAAGTCATTGTTAGAATGGAGAGGAACGAATTATGGCTGAAGTGTGACAAAGATGCTGTGCACAAAGAAGATCAAGAGAAGAATGTTGAATTGGAATAAGAGACAAGAAGAAGAGAAGAGTTTGCATACTTGTGTAAGAAGTCAGCCCGTACAGTCTTGACTGCCAAGCAACCAAGCTTGAGCTAGAGTGTCTTGGAAGGCAAGGCAAGTTGGGAAACTCGTCCAGCTTAGTCTTATGAAGCAGATTTGAAGTTTAAATAAGGTATCAGACTGTTGGAGAGAGTTTAGGCAAGTTGGGAATTAAATAGAGTAAAAGTCACATGTTGCTCTTAAGAGAGAGAGCTGTTGGGAGCTGTCACTTTCACTCAATCAGAATGTGCCCATCTCTCTCTCCTGTCACTCTCCCTCCCTCTGGTCGAGATTCTCCTTGGCTGCATCCTCTTGGCTCCATCAGAAGGCCTAAAATAATATTAGTTTAGTAAATCTGTACTATAACATTTGTTTAATCTCTTACAACTTGTAATTTGGCTATAAAGCCACTCCATGTGTATTGCTGAACCTTAAGGCAGAGAGGAGTTCTCTCTCTCTTCAATTCTCTTGTTACTTCACTCTCTCCATTCTCTTTACTCTCTCAATCTCGTCCATACTCAATCTGGTTACTCAGACTCACTTAATCTCTCACACATATACTCATTGAAACACTTATACTCTCTTAATCTCCTTTACTCTCTCTTTGATTCTCACACAAGTCTCTTTACTCTCTTCATCACTACACACGCCCATACTCTGTTTCTCCTTACTCTCACATCCTAAACTATAATTTCTCACATGGTATCAGAGCTCTCAAGCTCCTGAAAATCACAAAGCTTCCGCAAATCCAGCACAAGCTCACCCTCATTGCTATTCAAACTATTGGAGATGTTTCTGTCTTGTTGGCTGTTCAGTCTCTTCAAGAGGAAGAAGACTTCAACCATGGCGTGCTCAGAGACTTCCCAAGTTCTATCATCCTTTCTCCTGTTCAGCATGAAGAGATCTCTTGGAGAAAGAAGGTTTTGGAGCTGTTTGACAAGCAATACTACAAACCAAATCTGTACAAGCCATTTTTATGTTCTTTCCAAGATGGTGTCTCTCACTCTGTTCCAGAAGGTGGCGCCTGGTAATCAGGAAGAAAGGAGGGGACTTAAGCATGAGTTGTTCAAAGGGAAAGCACACACAAGAAAATGGAGTGGGATAGAGAACCCAAACTCCAAATCTGTCAAGTTCAAGTGAATTGTGTGCCTTGGAGGTTCAAGGAACCAGCTCAGGTTCCTTGGCTGTAAGTAAACCTCCTAACCCTTAATAAAAGCTTGTGTAGTTATATCTGGTTGTGTTGAGTACTATGTTTGGTATTCTTGGGACAAGTTCAAGTTGCTAGAGTTGTTGAACCTAGTTTCTGTCCCATGGTACTTGTGTTGTTCTGTTTTTAAAATAATTTCTAAGTTTGCTAGCATGGTTATGACTGGTTCTTGTCTTAGATCAAATGTTTGAGTTATCTCTGCCCTAAATGAGTTGATTAGTCTCAGTGTCTGTCTTGTTGCATTACTAAAGGTCTAGGAGAGTTTCCTGATCTTGTATTGCATTCATGTGTTGCATAAAGAGATAGAGGAGTTGTCTACTCTCTGTTCTTGTCACTAAAATTAATATAAAAAGCCTAATTGCCTTGCTATTGATGAGTTATCATACCTGAGCAGTTAGTGATGTTTGTGTGAATGGAGTTATCTGAATGAGTTGTTTAGATTCTGTCCATTGCATTTTTTTACTCAAAAAAAAACATTGGGATCAGACTTGGTGAGTTATCAAGGGTTGATCCTAGTGTGTGTAGTCTGATTCTTGCTGGAGTTTGAGTGATGTTTTGGTACCAAGTGTTGTTCTCTGTCCATCATCAAATCAAGACAAGGAAGAAGACTTTGCCCATGTTGTTCAGAGCCTACACATGATGTATATTCATGTTTGATCCAGAGCCTACACATGGTGTATATTCCTGACCATGGAGAGATTGTTTGTGAGGAGTCCAGGTGGTTGTAAGTCGTGGCTGAGATAAAATATGGCTGAGCTTTGAAGATACTTCAGGAAGGAGTATTGATGGAGAGGCAGATCAGTATTTGATCATCCACACACCAAGCTGGAGCTCCTCATGTATTGCAAGAACCGGTTGAATTAAGCGCAGCCTGTTTGGGTGTTGAGCTCCTGGTTCAAAAGACTTACAAGAGGCAGTGGAGAAGAGATCAAGGGAGGAACCGGTTGACTTAAGCGCATCTGTAGGGGTGATGCGCTCCTGGTTTCAAAACTCAATGTTGCTCACTTCCAAGCTTGGTCCTTCACTTATTCTCTCCGGATCAAGCTTGAGGAGGGGTAATTGTTGGAATGAACAAACAAAGCTGGAGTTGATGAAGAGACCAAGCAAATCAGGAGCAAGCAAATCAAGCATCTGGAACAAGCAGATTTGAAACTGTCCGTACAGTCTTGCTCCACAAGCAACTCTTCTTGCCCTAACTTACCTTGCAAGGCAAGAAAGGAGTTGGGGAAACTTAATATGGACGTTGGGAGCCTCCAGAAGTAAAGGGAATCAAGTTTGAATGGAATTACTCAGTTTTGGTTTTATTTGGACAAGTAGAAGTCACATGGGTGCTTTGGAGAAGCAGCTGGACCTGTCACTATCACACCAAGCTGAATGTGCCCTCTTCCTCCAGTCACTTTCTCTTCCTCTGGACGTGACAGACTGTCCATGCCACAGCCTGCTCCACACCAGTCTGTCTCAACCAGCTCTGAACTTCATTTCATAATAGTATTTTAATTTCACTGGTTTATTGTTAGTTTAATGTTGTTGTTTTGTCTAGTAACTTGGCTATAAAGCCCCTTACATGTCCCCACGAAATTCTTAAGGAGAATTGAGCCTCCTCCTTCATTATTCACTCTGGTTCATACACTCTCATATTCTCTCTAAGTCTCATACTCTCTCATACTCAGAAACTTTCCATTATCTCTCATACTCTTTGAAGTGATAAGTTAACTCTTTCCTTCAACAAATCTCTGGTTACTTTATTCTCTTAATCTATTATTCTCACAAACTCTCAAATACTCTCACTCATAATTTCGTCCATCCTTCATGGTCTCTGGTTCATACTAAACCAGAAGATCACAAACACTCTCCATAATCCCATCATTCTCACTTAAACTCTCAAAAACACTCTCCCTTTGATTCTCAGTCTTCCTGGTCCAAACTAAACCAGAAGTTGATTCTTTTCACCAAAATCGTTCTCACTATTTTCTCTCTATTCTCACATGGTATCAGAGCATCAAAGCTCCTGAAAACCTATTCTCACTTCCGCATAATCTCTGTCAAAATTTCTCTTCAAAAACTGCCTTGGATACATCTCTTTATCCACTGGTCCAAAGGTCTTCCAAGAGGGAAGAAACTCACCAGAACTCAAGATAAGGGAGTATACCATTCTTTGAAACTCAAGAAAGCTCCAGAAAAGTCAAGCAAGCTTCATTCAAGATCAGTTTCTGATCCAGTTCTTGCAAAACCAGTAGCAACACTCTTTTGTCCACTGGTCCAAAACTCTCCAAGATGGAGACTGAAACTAAAATGGCGACTCCAGAGACTTCAAGGGGTCCAAAGAAGAAACCAACCCACCTCCTCTTGTCCAAAATGCTGAAGAAAACCCATGGAGAAAATTATTGTTGGAGCAAAGTCACTGAAGAAGCATCAAAGCTAGGCTGTTCAAACTATTCTCTGGCCAATAAAGCTGAAGCTTATTCTGTGATCCACAAGACCCACGACCAGCAAGAGGATAGGAGGGGTTTGAAGTGTATCCCTGCCAAGAAGGAGGGAATCAAGGAGAAGAGGTGTTGGACAGTCAATCCACACCTCAAACAACTTCTGTGTCACTAAGCCCCCATGGGGTGGAGGTTCAAGAAACCAGCTCAGGTTCTTGATAAGCTGTGCCTCCTTAAAATAAAGAGAAGAAGCCCATGAGTTCAGAGCCTACAGAAGCTGTACATTCCTGACCATGGAGAGATTGCCCACTTCCCAACAACACTTTGGACACTGATTGTGTCCATTAACTCCCAAGATTGTAGAGAGGATGATTGGTGCTGTGGAGGGATTGCTCAAGAGGTCTTACTTGAAGCCAAGAGGGTGAAACAGGAGGTGTCCTCAAGAGATAAAGATCATCACTAAGCCAAGAGGGCCATGGTCTCAAGGTGTTGGCTTTCATTGGCTCTCAGCTTCAAGCTTGACCATATACTCTCATTCTCAGGTCAAGCTTGAGGTGGGTGTTAAATGAGAAGCCAATGACCCATTGTTGAAGTTGAAGCAAAGGAAACAAGTGGAGTTGACCAGGGATATTCTTGGCTGAGCAAGGAGAAGTCAGTTCATTGAAAAGATGGCAGCTAACTCTTTGCAAAGCCCCCTATCAACTCAGTTATACAAGTCACTTTGCAAGGCCATTCTAAAGAAGGATTAAGTGAGGGATTCAAGTGCAAGCCAGAAGGGAAGACACTCCTCATTATCATCCCAAAGACATGTTGGCTTGATCTCAACCCAAGAAGAAGGCAAGAATCCAGAAGCAAGGGGGAGACAAGCTGTGAAATAAGAAGAAGGTTCAAGAGAAACCATTTGAAGTGTGAAGCAAGGAAAGGGCGTGCTTCACTTTCCAATAAAGATGCCCAAAAGAAGACTGGATTGCTTGTACTCTTTTTCCCTATAATTAGGTTTTTAATGAGGCAAGTAATCTCAGTTCCAAGCTTGCCCAAGGATTCCTATGGTCAAGCTTGAGGGGGAGTGTTGGAATGAACAAACAAAGCTGGAGTTGATGAAGAGACCAAGCAAATCAGGAGCAAGCAAATCAAGCATCTGGAACAAGCAGATTTGAAACTGTCCGTACAGTCTTGCTCCACAAGCAACTCTTCTTGCCCTAACTTACCTTGAAAGGCAAGAAAAGAGTTGGGGAAACTTAATATGGACGTTGGGAGCCTCCAGAAGTAAAGGGAATCAAGTTTGAATGGAATTACTCAGTTTTGGTTTGATTTGGACAAGTAGAAGTCACATGGGTGCTTTGGAGAAGCAGCTGGACCTGTCACTATCACACCAAGCTGAATGTGCCCTCTTCCTCCAGTCACTTTCTCTTCCTCTGGACGTGACAGACTGTCCATGCCACAGCCTGCTCCAGACCAGTCTGTCTCAACCAGCTCTGAACTTCATTTCATAATAGTATTTTAATTTCACTGGTTTATTGTTAGTTTAATGTTGTTGTTTTGTCTAGTAACTTGGCTATAAAGCCCCTTACATGTACCCACGAAATTCCTAAGGAGAATTGAGCCTCCTCCTTCATTATTCACTCTGGTTCATACACTCTCATATTCTCTCTAAGTCTCATACTCTCTCATACTCAGAAACTTTCCATTATCTCTCATACTCTTTGAAGTGATAAGTTAACTCTTTCCTTCAACAAATCTCTGGTTACTTTATTCTCTTAATCTATTATTCTCACAAACTCTCAAATACTCTCACTCATAATTTCGTCCATCCTTCATGGTCTCTGGTTCATACTAAACCAGAAGATCACAAACACTCTCCATAATCCCATCATTCTCACTTAAACTCTCAAAAACACTCTCCCTTTGATTTTCAGTCTTTCTGGTCCAAACTAAACCAGAAGTTGATTCTTTTCACCAAAATCATTCTCACTATTTTCTCTCTATTCTCACAGTAATGATGAGCATTCCTGAAGGTCCATGTCATTCATTTCCTCACCTCAGATCAGAAGAAACATCAGCATGGACAGCAACAACTTGGTGTTAGAACAGATGGCCATCAGAGACTACTTGACAAGAAGATCAGGTGGAGCTGATTGGAATGCTATGGATCAGCCCAAGGCATGGAGTTAGAACAGTTACCTTCTGGTTGGGAAGCTATGGATCAGCTACTATATGGAGTTAGAGCAGTTACCTTCAGTTGGAACAGATACCTTCTAGTTGGGAAGCTATGGATCAGCTACTATATGGAGTTAGAACAGATACCTTCAGTTGGGAAGCTATGAATCAGCCCATAGCATGTGTGCTTGTACCTGTTTTGTAGAAGCTTCAAGAAGAGGCTGCAATAGTAATTTCAAAAGAGGGCTTAAGTGATCAGTTTGAAGAAGCTGTCACTCCTCACAGTTCTAATCAGCCATATGCAAGGATACAATGATCATTCAACCAGGCATATTCTTGGCTGAGAAGCAAGTGGAGTGAGGGATTCCATTATCCAGCCTTCTGCTCATCAAAACAAAAGAGAAGTTCCCTTAACTCAATTCAATTCAATACATTCATCACTTTGCTCTAAAAGTCTTTATAAGATATCTAAAATGTTTGAATGAAGTGATTTATAATGTTGTGAGCAATCTGATTGTGCACTGATGCTATTGCCTTAGTTTAGGTCCATCAGTGATGTCTTGCATAATTTAGAAGCTTGTCTAAGTTGCTTGAGTCATTTAGAAGCTTGTCTAAGTTGCTTGAGTCATTGGTTTTGATCAAACTATTGTGCATTGCTTTAAAAATGATCTTGGATTGAACCATTGGTTTTTGATAAGTACTGATGCACCTTTGGGATATGTATCAGGTACCAATAAGAGCTTGAGACCTCACTGAAGATGATGAGGATGATCCGGAGGTGCCCTTTTTTTTTCTTTTAAGATGGCCAAGAGGCTAGTTGAGAGGAAGAAACCAATCCGGGTCCAAGGTTCTATGAAGAGGTTAAGCCAAGCATCCTCTTGGCTCCATCAGAAGGCCTAAAATAATATTAGTTTAGTAAATCTGTACTATAACATTTGTTTAATCTCTTACAACTTGTAATTTGGCTATAAAGCCACTCCATGTGTATTGCTGAACCTTAAGGCAGAGAGGAGTTCTCTCTCTCTTCAATTCTCTTGTTACTTCACTCTCTCCATACTCTTTACTCTCTCAATCTCGTCCATACTCTCTCTGGTTACTCAGACTCACTTAATCTCTCACACATATACTCATTGAAACACTTATACTCTCTTAATCTCCTTTACTCTCTCTTTGATTCTCACACAAGTCTCTTTACTCTCTTCATCACTACACACGCCCATACTCTGTTTCTCCTTACTCTCACATCCTAAACTATAATTTCTCACAGTCTTGCCTAGACACTAACTCAGCTTGATGTAGAGATGGCTTGAATTGTGATCAAGACATCTCGGATCAGACCTTGTCCAAGACTTTCTTGTTGTGGATGTGAAGTGAGTAATCCAACAACATTCTCTTTAAGCTTCTTGACTCTGGAACGAGTCATGGGACCTTCAGGAATGGCTAGAGCATCATCACCAGGCTGCTGGTGCAATGTGACTTCATGTGGCTCATCTAGACTCTCCTTGTTCTCCTTAGTGATCCGGTCCATGATCACATCAAAATGGAACATGGAGAACCAGAGCTTGAAATGGATTATCAGGAGTAATTTCATCATCCAAAAGAGCTTAAGGAGGTACTTGGTCGTAGAAGAAACAAGATGGATTGAGCCCAAGCAAGAGTTGTTCCAAAAAGGCCTTTATCGGCCCAAAAAGGGGAAAGACAAGCCAGCTTGGATTATGATTAGGCTAAGAAGATTAAGCACGTCTAATATGGTTTATTTTAAGTTTATTTATGATTTTTTATTAAGTGTAAACCAATTGCAATTGGGTTTAGGGTTAGTAAACCAATTAGGAATAGGTTTAGACTAAACCAACTTGGTTTAGGTTTAGGGTTTTTTTTAGCTTAGGATTTCGTTTTCTTCTTTCTTATTTATATAGCCACGAGCCTCCATGTAAACAATCAACCATTATTCAATAAAATTAAGCTTTGGCTCAGACAATTGTCTCGTAGGAGACTTCTCTATCTTGTTCACGTTGGTGAGCAGTTATATCACACTAAGGAAGAGTTAAACCTTCTGTGATCCATCCTAGACATCAAGCAGGACGCCCCTGTGTCTCAGGAGTAGCAAAACAGCTTCTGAGCAATCCATAGCTCTTTAGCAAAGTCCATCATCTATCATTGATTCACGCCCCCTTCAAGTGATCCAGGGAGATACAGCCATTCCAGGGCCGTACCAAGTGGTATCAGAGCCACTTGAAGGTTAGGGTTTGTGTTCTTTGGTGCGACCACCATTGGGTCAAATGCAATCTCAAGTCAATCCAACTGCCAAGACGCCAAGGAACCAGAGGAGGAGGCTTACCAGGGAGAGATCCAGGAGCGGATGGAGGAGCTAGAGCAAGTAGATCCCTATGTAGGCGACTGGATGAGTGGAGAGGAAGAGATGGACCAGAATGCAGCTCAAGATGACTTGATCTTCTCAGTTGGACCGGTTACAAGATCAAAGACAAAAGCTCAGAGGCAAGCTTTACTAGCTCTGCTTGAGCACGTGAGACAAGAGGAAGAATCAATCAAGAGTGAAGAACCAGCATGTTGGTTTAATGTGATTTCAATTTGCACTTAATTTGAACCAGCAAACCAAAGACAATTAGAATTAGGATTTTCGATTCAGAGTAGTAAACCAATTGCAATTGGGTTTAGGGTTAGGTTTAGACTAAACCAACTTGGTTAAGGTTTAGGGTTTTTTTCTGTTTTTCTATTTAACAAGCGCCGCAGGGAGCTTGCAAAGCATTCAATAAACTCGAAACTTTTAAGCAATTTGCTTGTCTAGTTCTTCTGCTATCTCTGTTCAGCTAAAGGAACATTGATCTTCATCTAAAGGAAGGAATTCCTTGTGATCCATCAACGACAATACAAGGTAATCTTGTGTCATTGAGTAGCAACACATCTCTGAGGCATCCCCATCGCCAAGGAGAGCAGTTCATCATCAGATCCGAGTGCTAGTAGCCTCTAGATCAACCCTCTATCAATCCCCTTCAAGTGATCCGTGGAGAAGAAGCCTATCCAGGCCGCACCAAGTGGTATCAGAGCCACTTGAAGGTTAGGGTTCGTGTTTGTGTACTCAGATCTATCATTCCATCAACACTTTCTTCTCTGTATATCTGTTGTAAGCTGATCCGGCCAACCCCTGAAAAAAAATCAAAAGAAAAGTGGTCTAAGATCTAAAAACAGAAAGAGATCGGCCAAATCAAAAGAAAAAGAAAAGAAAAAAAAAACAAAGAGCTGAGGAGAAATCCAGCTGGGGTGGTAAAGCGGATTGGCAACTAAACTCTTTCAATCTGTCTATCTAAATCACTTGGGATAACGTTCTAGAGCTTAGGTTAAAGAACTTTGAATCTTAACTGAACTTGTGAGAAAGGCAGAGACTTGGCAACTAAAACTGAGTGAGAGAGAGATTTGCTTGCTTTCTAACTTGTTTTTCAGGTTACTATGGCTGAAAGGAGAGAAGGAGAGGACGTGGGAGAACCTGTTGCACCACAAATCCGGCTTGATCAACTGCAGTTTGAAGCCATGATAGCTGAGATAACCAGGAGATTGGAGAGAGTTAACCGAGCTAACATTGACTTACCTGGTATTGATCATGCTGCAGGTGTAGGTGGTGAATGAGCTAGGATGAGACCTAGGAGAGGAGCTCGTGCAGTGGAAGTAGAGGAGAGCAACTTGAGTCCGCAGAAGAGAGTGAAGGAGATTCACTGGATGGACAACAACCTAGGCACCACAACAGACGGGTGCAGGCTGATGACAACCTTGGCAGCCTCAAGTTGAGGATACCACCATTCCATGGCAAGAATGACCCTGATGCCTACTTGGAATGGGAAAAGAAGATAGAGTTGGTCTTCGGTTGCCAACACTACACTGAGGAGAGAAAGGTCAAGTTAGCAGCCACTGAATTCTGTGGGTATGCTATAAACTGGTGGGAGCAGATTGCCACAACAAGGAGGCGCAATGGAGAGCCCCAAATCACCTCTTGGTTTGAGATGAAAACCTTGATGAAGAAGAGGTTTGTTCCTGCTCACTATGGACGAGACCTTCATCAGAGATGGAGAAGACTTTCTCAAGAAGCAAAGAGTGTAGAGGACTATCACCAAGAGTTGGAGACACTCATCATGAAGGCTGAAGTGGTTGAAGATGCTGAAGCAACCATGGCTAGATTCCAAGGAGGACTCAACCGAGATATCCAAGATAGGCTGTAGCTACAAGACTATGAGGACATGGACGAGTTGTTGCACAAAGCCATTCTGATTGAGCAACAAAACAAAAGGAGAAGCACTGCCAAGTCTCAATTCGGATCTGCTTCAAAACCAGCCTACTCAAAGGATGACAAGTCCTTCTCTAAGCCAAAAGAAGGAACCTCAGCAGTAGTTTCCACACGTGATGACAAGGGCAAAGGACCAGCAACATCTACTAGGTCCCGGAATGTCAAGTGCTTTAAGTGTCATGGCGTTGGATACTATGCTAATGAGTGTACCAACAAGAAGATCATGACCATGCTCGACAATGGAGATGTAGTTTCGGAGGATGAAGAGGAACTATCTGAGGAGGACGTGGACTACCCTGTCAAGGGAGAACTTCTAGTCACCAGGAGGACTCTCAATGTTCAACCAAAGGCGAAAGAACATGAACAGAGAGAGAACTTGTTTCACACCAGGTGCTTAGTCCTAGACAAGGTGTGTAGCTTGATCATTGATGGAGGGAGCTACACAAATGTGGCAAGTGAGACCCTAGTGAACAAGCTGAGCCTTACTGCCCGCAATCACCCCAAGCCATACACACTCCAGTGGCTAAGTGAAGAAGGTGAAATGCAAGTGACTAAACAAGTGATGGTGCCCCTGACCATTGGGAGATACCAGGATGAGATCAGTTGTGATGTCCTACCTATGGAGGCTAGTCACATCTTGCTGGGCCGCCCATGGCAATATGACAAGAAGGCAGTACATGATGGCTACACGAATAGGCATTCCTTTGTTCACAAGGAAAAACACATCACTCTGGTGCCATTGACTCCACAAGAAGTGCATCAAGATCAGGTGCAACTTAAGCTGAGAAGAGAAGAAGCTAAGGCCACAGTTTCAGCTTCACTCAAGGAGGACACAGCCAAGGTAAGTACTCATAACCTTTTTGCTTCTTCTAAAGAGATCAAGGAGGCATTGAACACTCAACAGCCCAGGATCCTTGTTTTGTTTAAAGAGTTACTAACCACCGGGGCTAATCATGAACCAGTTATTCCAAAAGAGATTGAGTGTCTTTTGCAGGAGTATAAGGATGTCTTTCCAGAAGATAATCCAATTGGTTTGCCACCCATTAGAGGCATTGAGCACCAAATTGACTTTGTACCAGGAGCTTCACTCCCAAACCGTCCAGCATACAGGACCAATCCTGTTGAGACCAAGGAGCTTCAGAAAAAAGTCAATGATCTCTTGGAGAAGGGCCACATCAGAGAGAGAATGAGTCCTTGTGCTGTACCTGTTCTACTGGTACCCAAGAAGGATGGAAGCTGGCGCATGTGTGTGGATTGCCGAGCCATCAACAACATCACAGTTAAGTATAGACATCCTATTCCTCGCTTAGATGACATGTTAGATGAGTTACACGGTTCATGTGTCTTTTCTAAAGTTGACTTAAAGAGTGGTTACCACCAGATTAGAATGAAAGAAGGAGATGAGTGGAAAACTGCTTTTAAGACTAAGTTAGGATTGTATGAGTGGCTTGTCATGCCATTTGGTCTTACTAACGCACCTAGCACTTTCATGAGGTTGATGAACCATGTATTGAGGGCTCTTATAGGTCGATTTTGTTGAAATGAGTGAGTACAAAAAGAGAAAAGAAGATAAGGATAAGGAGAGAGTCTTGGACAGGCTGGCACAGCTGGAAAGTAAAAGAAGCTTTTGTGGCCAGCAAGGAAGGAGCTAAAAGGAGTTTATGTGGCCAGAAAAGAAGATACCAAAGCATCTTTTGATTCCTCCACGAAAACCCTTGTATCTGACTCTATATGTTGTAACTCTCTCATTTTCATCAATCAACCGAGTTTAAGCCTCTCTCTCTCTCAGTACTCTCTTTATTCTCTCTATTCTCTCTAATCTCTCATACAATCAATCTGTTTCTCTCTTAAACTCGTGCCTTTACACTCACTAAATCAAAAGTGATTATGGTATCAGAGCCAGGTTCATCAAAGGGGTGAGTGTGTATTGTCGAAATCTGGGTTCTTTGTTCTTGGTGGTTTTTGGTGTTCTTCGTGTTCTTGGTGATTCTGGGTTTCTGTTTTTCATTTTTCTGGGTTTGGGTGAAAGGTTCTAATGGAAACCAACGACCACAGAGTGAAAGTGAAGTCTAGATCTGTGGTTGAGGTGTTGCAGGAAGGGATAACCTATGAGGAGGTGTCCGGATCTGTTGAAACAGCTTTGAAAAGCCATGGTTTGTGGAGTAGTCACGAAAAGGTGGAAGCTTTTGAAGATATGACTACTGGGGAAGGTCAGATAGATGACCTGAAGGATGAAGACAAGTGGGTCAGAGAAGACATAAAAGCACTTGAGATCATCCATAGATCTCTCTCAAAATCGTTTGTGGAAGTGTATAAGCAATGTCAAGCCGCAAAGGAGATATGGGAGAGACTTGAAGCAGTGTTTGGGAACAAGTTCAATCTGATGGGGATCTGTGTAGCTGAGAGGGTTATCAGAGACTTAGAGCAGAGAAAGGACGAGTTCAATCAGCTGATAAGGAAGCTCAGATACTTGTCGTCAGAGCTGATTGATGCGGATGGTGTAGGTACTTTTGTTCAAAGAGAACAAAGTGGTCCTAAACTGAACAAGCAACCAGCTTGTGAGAAGAGTGGTATGAGACGTAAGAAAGGAAGACTGAGGAAGCTTTCCAGGGTCAAGAAAGCTAAGGGAAAGTATGAGAAGACAAACATACATCCTGCCAGACTGGAAAAGCACCTAAGGATACTGATCAAGGAAGTGACACAGCATATGGTCAGAGGAGAATGCTCCTATTCAGCTTACATGGGTGAGTCAGTAGGAGAAAGATTGGGATCCAATGAACCAGGGATATCAAGAGCTGATGGTCCTATTACGAGGAAGGATTGGGAGACATTTATGGAGCACATCCAAGCTTTGGTTACAACCAGGAAGCAAAGGAGACACTCTAGTGTTGGTGGAGAGGCTACTAATCCTATTATAGTGGATTCTGGAGCAACCTATCACATGATCAGTGATAGGAGTTTGATGAGTAATATCAAAGCCACCACAGGGAGTGTCAGGATAGCTAATGGTGATCAGATCCCAATAGAGGGGATAGGCAATCTGAAGTTGTTTAAGAAGGATTCAGTTGCCTTCTACCTACCTCGGTTCACATCCAATCTGATATCTGTGAAGAAAGCAACTGTGGATCTCAATTGCCAAGTTGTATTCAGGCCAAATGAAGTTGAGTTTCAAGACTTGGAGTCTGGACAAGTCATTGGCCGAGGAGACAGCAGAAATGAGCTCTACCATCTCCAAACGACTAAGCTCTCTAAACCCTTTGACTCTATTTGCTTAAGTAGTGCTACTGATAGTATTGATAGCAGTACTTGGCATACTAGATTGGGTCACCCTCATACTCGTGCAATTGAACTGATCTTACCTACTCTATCATTCAATCATTTGGAGTGTGAAGCTTGCATCCTAGGAAAGCATTGTAGGACTGTGTTTCCAACATCAGAGACTATATATGAAAACTGCTTTGATCTAATACACTCTGATGTGTGGACATCTCCATGTGTGTCTAGGGATAATCAGAAGTATTTTGTGACGTTTATTGATGAGAAGTCTAAGTATACTTGGATCACATTGCTTCCATCTAAGGATAGAGTGTTAGATGCCTTTGTAAACTTCCAAGCATATGTTACTAATCATTACAATGCTACTGTGAAGGTACTAAGGTCAGACAATGGTGGAGAATACACTAGTCATGCCTTCAAGAATCACTTGGCCAAGCATGGGATAGTGCATCAGACGAGTTGTCCTTACACACCACAGCAGAATGGAGTTGCTGAGAGGAAGAATAGGCATCTTATGGAGGTTGCTAGATCCATGATGTACCATGCTAATGTCCCTAGGCGATTTTGGAGTGATGCTGTTCAGACTGCATGCTACCTTATCAACCGGATTCCAACCAAGATATTGAAGAATCTGTCTCCATATGAAGTGTTGAACAAAACCAAGCCATATATAGATCATTTGAGAGTGTTTGGGTGTCGGTGCTATGTCTTGGTTCCTGGAGAGCAGAGGAACAAGTTGGATGCAAAGAGTACTAAAGCTATGTTTATTGGTTACTCAGTAACTCAAAAGGGGTACAAGTGCTATGATCCAGTGACAAGGAGAGTGTTGGTTTCCAGAGATGTGAAGTTCATGGAGGCAAAGGGGTATTATGAGGAAAAGAAATGGGAAGACTTAGAAGACATGTCTAAAGAACCAGAGGATAAGGCATTGAATCTGAAGTTCTTATTGGAGAAGCTTGGGGTAAACATGTCCCAAGATGAAGGGATAAAGGGCACTCCTCCTTCTGATCAAGCTAGAGGAACTGAAGGAACAACCCCTCTTGATCATGAGGGGGGAGAAGAGTCTGAATCAGAAGTGCAGGAGCAGCATCAAGAGGATTCAGGTCATCATGATCAAGAGGTGACACATGAGGCTGAGAATTTGGATCAGTCTAGTGGAGAGGAGGTAAATGAGATACCTCCAGAAGTTCAAGAAGAGGTTCAGCCTTTGCGAAGGAGCACAAGGGTTAGGAGGGATCCTTCCAACTGGGTAAACACGAGAGTGTACTACAATGCCCAGGCTGTGAAGCATCCTTCTCAAGTCGTGTGTTCCTTTGCAGAGTATCCAGAAAAACACATGGTTTTTATGTGTAACTTGGATGAGAATGAGGTTCCAAGATCCTATGAAGAAGCCATGAAGGATAAAGAATGGAGAGAGTCAGTGGGTAATGAAAGGGATGCAATGATCAGAAATGACACATGGTATGAGAGTGAGCTACCTAAGGGGAAGAAGGCTGTGACTAGTAGATGGATATTTACAATCAAATACCTTGCAAATGGGCAGATTGATAGGAAGAAGACCAGGTTAGTAGCAAGAGGTTTTACACAGACTTATGGTGAAGATTACATTGATACATTTGCTCCTGTAGCTAAGCTTCACACAGTCCGGATTGTATTGTCTATTGCTACAAACCTAGAGTGGGACTTATGGCAGATGGATGTGAAGAATGCTTTCTTGCAAGGTGAGCTTGAAGATGAGGTTTATATGCTGCCGCCCCCTGGTCTTGAGCATCTAGTGAAACCAGGAAATGTGTTGAGATTGAAGAAAGCTATATATGGGCTAAAGCAGTCACCTAGAGCCTGGTATAGAAAGCTGAGTACAACTCTAAATGGGAGAGGGTTCAGAAAGTCTGAACTAGATCACACTCTCTTCACTCTGGTTACTCCATCAGGAATCATTGTGATATTGGTGTATGTGGATGATTTGATCATCACAGGAAGTGATAAGGCTGGGATTAAAGCTACTAAGGAGTTTCTCAAGTCAGTGTTTGATATCAAAGATTTGGGAGAGATGAAGTATTTCTTGGGGATTGAGATATGCAGATCTAAGGAGGGTTTTCTTTGGTAAGGTTTTTAATGAGGAAGATCTCATGGCATTCCAAGCTTCACTTGTTCCACATGGTCAAGCTTGAGGGGGAGTGTTGAAATGAGTGAGTACAAAAAGAGAAAAGAAGATAAGGATAACGAGAGAGTCTTGGACAGGCTGGCACAGCTGGAAAGTAAAAGAAGCTTTTGTGGCCAGGAGCTAAAAGGAGTTTATGTGGCCAGAAAAGAAGATACCAAAGCATCTTTTGATTCCTCCACGAAAACCCTTGTATCTGACTCTATATGTTGTAACTCTCTCATTTTCATCAATCAACCGAGTTTAAGCCTCTCTCTCTCTCGTTACTCTCTTTATTCTCTCTATTCTCTCTAATCTCTCTAATCTCTCATACAATCAATCTGTTTCTCTCTTAAACTCGTGCCTTTACACTCACTAAATCAAAAGTGATTAGATTTGTGGTTGTGTACTTTGATGATATTCTCATTTACAGTAAGACCATGAAAGAACATGTTGAGCACTTGAGACAGGTTTTAGATGTGCTTAGGAAAGAGAATCTGTATGCTAATTACAAGAAGTGCTCATTTGGAACAGATAACCTCGTCTTTCTAGGTTTTGTTGTTACATCACAGGGCATACAGGTTGATGAGGAGAAGGTGAAGGCTATCAAGGAGTGGCCGACTCCTAAAACCATTGGAGAAGTCAGAAGTTTTCATGGACTTGCTGGCTTCTACAGGAGGTTTGTGAAAGACTTCAGTACCATTGCTGCCCCACTCACTGAAGTCATCAAGAAGAGTGTGGGATTCGCTTGGGGACAAGCTCAGGAAGATGCATTTCAGTTGCTGAAAGGGAAGTTAACCAGTGCTCCTTTACTTGTACTCCCTGACTTTCTTAAAACTTTTGAGATAGAGTGTGATGCATCTGGAGTAGGAATTGGAGCCGTGCTGATGCAAGAAAAGAGGCCTATAGCTTACTTCAGTGAGAAGCTTGGAGGCGCCACATTGAACTACCCAACCTATGACAAGGAGCTGTATGCCTTGGTGAGAGCTCTACAGACATGGTAGCACTACCTTTGGCCTAAAGAGTTTGTGATCCATACGGATCATGAGTCTCTTAAGCAACAGAAGCTGAACAAGAGGCATGCTAGGTGGGTCGAGTTCATTGAGACATTCCCTTATGTCATCCAGTACAAGCAAGGTAAGGAGAATGTAGTTGCTGATGCACTCTCAAGAAGGTATGTTCTACTATCTTCTATGGAAACAAAGCTTTTGGGATTTGAACACCTTAAGTCTTGTTATGCTGATGATCCAGAGTTTCAGGAAGCTTTTAGAAACACTGAGAAACATGCTAGTGGAAAGTTTTATCAAGTGAAAGGGTTTCTTTTCTATGATAACCGCTTGTGTGTGCCTTGTGGTTCTTTGAGGGAACTATATGTTAGGGAAGCTCAGGGAGGAGGGTTGATGGGACACTTTGGCGTAGCCAAGACACTGTCTACCTTGCAGGAACACTTCTATTGGCCTAACATGAAGAAAGAAGTGGAGAAGGTGTGCTCAAGGTGTGTCGTGTGCAAGCAGGCCAAGTCCAAGGTGCAACCAACAGCTTTGTACACTCCACTCCCTATTCCTACTGAACCTTGGGTTAATATCTCTATGGACTTTGTTTTGGGACTGCCTAGAACTAGAAAGGGTAGAGATAGCATCTTTGTGGTGGTTGATAGGTTTTCCAAGATGGCACATTTCATACCTTGCCATAAGACTGATGATGCATCCTTGGTGGCTGATCTATTCTTTAGAGAGGTTGTTAGGTTGCATGGAATGCCCAGGACCATAGTTTCTGATAGGGACTCTAAGTTCCTTAGCTATTTCTGGAAAACATTGTGGGGGAAATTAGGAACTAGATTGCTATTCTCAACCACTTGTCATCCACAAACTGATGGGCAAACTGAGACTGTCAATAGGACCTTGTCTACTCTCTTGTGTGCTATCATCAAAAAGAACATTAGGACTTGGGAAGATTGTTTGCCGCATGTAGAGTTTGCATACAATAGGTCAATGCATTCAGCCACTAAAATCACTCCTTTTCAAGCCGTCTATGGATTCAATCCCTTGTCTCCATTAGACTTGTTTGCTTTACCTTTGAAAGAGCAGACTAACCTTGATGGTCAGAAGAAGGCCGAGTTTGTTAGATCTTTGCATGAACAGGTCAGAAGGAACATAGAGGACCACACCAAAATGTATGCAAGAAAGAAAAACAAAGGCAGGAGAGAATTGGTGCTAGAACCAGGTGATCTTGTGTGGATCCACCTCAGGAAGGAGAGGTTTCCTAATGAGAGAAAGTCCAAGCTGATGCCCAAGGATAGACGGTCCTTTTAAAGTACTCAAGAGGATCAACAACAATGCTTACCAGATTGATCTCCAAGGTAAGTACACCATTAGTTCAACATTCAACGTTTCTGACTTGATCCCTTTTGTTGCAGATGAATCGGATTTGAGGTCAAATCCTTTTAAAGGAGGAGGGGATGGTGCGACCACCATTGGGTCAAATGCAATCTCAAGTCAATCCAACTGCCAAGACGCCAAGGAACCAGAGGAGGAGGCTTACCAGGGAGAGATCCAGGAGCGGATGGAGGAGCTAGAGCAAGTAAATCCCTATGTAGGCGACTGGATGAGTGGAGAGGAAGAGATGGACCAGAATGCAGCTCAAGATGACTTGATCTTCTCAGTTGGACCTGTTACAAGATCAAAGACAAAAGCTCAGAGGCAAGCTTTACTTGCTCTGCTTGAGCACGTGAGAAAAGAGGAAGAATCAATCAAGAGTGAAGAACCAGCATGTTGGTTTAATGTGATTTCAATTTGTACTTAATTTGAACCAGCAAACCAAAGACAATTAGAATTAGGATTTTCGATTCAGAGTAGTAAACCAATTGCAATTGGGTTTAGGGTTAGGTTTAGACTAAACCAACTTGGTTTAGGTTTAGGGTTTTTTCTGTTTTTCTATTTAACAAGCGCCGCAGGGAGCTTGCAAAGCATTCAATAAACTCAAAACTATTAAGCAATTTGCTTGCCTAGTTCTTCTGCTTTCTCTGTTCAGCTAAAGGAACATTGAACTTCATCTAAAGGAAGGAATTCTTTGTGATCCATCAACGACAATACAAGGTAATCTTGTGTCATTGAGTAGCAACACATCTCTGAGGCATCCCCATCGCCAAGGAGAGCAGTTCATCATCAGATCCGAGTGCTAGTAACCTCTAGATCAACCCTCTATCAATCCCCTTCAAGTGATCCGTGGAGAACAAGCCTATCCAGGCCGCACCAGTTCTTACTCTGAAATCACGTGATCTATCAGTTACCAGGCATATATTCCATGTATTCTTATGGAATCAAGAGAAAGCATGAGCAGAAGGTTGCGAGAAAAGCAGCAAGGGAGTTGTTGCAGGAAGAGAAAGGATCTAATAAGAAAGCTGAGCTGAGTAGTGATTATGAGCATGCACAGGAGGCAAGCAGGAGGACAAAACATGCTTATTTGCATAGCCAACAATTCCAAGATGACTTGAGAAGAAATTTGCTTCAAGCTTTTGAGGGTTTGATAGTTATTGTTGTGAGTTTTAGAGAATAAAAGAGAGATTATACTGGAAACATGATG